>AWOL01S0027862.1:2500-31699 GCA_000715115.1 Nicotiana otophora | reverse complement strand
GCCTTATGGTCAACTTCTATTCTGCTTGTTGGAAGGTTCGTCCGGATCTCTTCCCGGGTCAACGAGATCTTCGACTTAGCTCCCAAAGGTAATCCACCNAGAGTGGTTTTGTTCTGTCAATACAGCTTATCGAGTTATCAAGCTGAACTGCCTTCTGTAAGGAGCTTGAATCGTTCGTTTACTCTAAGTCTTATTACCGACGCGATGGATTGCTATTTGAAAACACTTTCAATACAAAAAGAGCTCCTTCCGGCTATACTCTAGTTGGACAGTCTTAGTTCAGTTTGAGAAGTCAAGGAGGCACGAAGAGCTAACAAAGAGTCTTTATATTTGACTGTCCGAAATCAAGTGGGAGATTGAATTGAAAAGGCCCCTTACTATAGATAGGGTGTTAGCGCTGTTTTTTGAAATAAGGACGTTTAGGTTTGACTAATAAGATAGAAAGGGGCAAGCCAAAACCCACTCTGCTGAGTTCGGCTTTCGGGGCTACCTACTTTAGGGCTTATGTAATATATAAAGAAGAACCCTCTTAGGCCTTTTTGTTTAAGGGCTGCTCGCCTTTTGAATAGAAGGAAGTGGGAGAGCAGAGGTTATTTCGGTAAACCGATGCATGAGCTGAGGCTCCCATGTCCCGCCGACCCTCCGAAAAAGTAAGGGCTCATAGGGAGTCAGAAGCAAGCAGAGTAAAAGGCGGGTAAAACTCACATAAGCAGAGGGGGAGACACATTCATGAAAAGCGAGAAGCCCTGCCGTGGGGGACTGACCAACTATGAATAGATCTTACTTATGCTTACGGGTAAGAACATATATTAGTCCGTATCGTGGGTCTCTTTGTTACAAAAGGCGAACATCCCCTTTCCAAAACATTAACATAGGTCCTCAGGCAGACATCGAAAAGGGGGCGAAAAGAGTCTATTTACCTTTACAATATTTCGGAATGTATCATGGCTCTATCTATTCATTAAAAAAAAAAAGAGTTCTGCATCTCGGGTGAACAAATAGGCGTGGGGAAGAGTGAGAGGGGGGGCTACGAGCCCTCTCTCGTTGTTGTTCCCGGACCACCCATCTCTTCCTTCCCCTTCGCCCGGCCCGGTGAGATCAGATTTCTAGAACGAAGTGAAGTGATAGGAAGAGAAGACTGCTGGCGGGAAATCCCTATTCATGAAAGCCCCTTGTAAAGGGGAAAACGAAAGTGTGCTCCTGCGCCATGGGAAATTTTTTTCTTCCGGCCTTTAAGTGATAGGGGGGAGTCACTCTTGCGTTCTCTCTCTTGGGTAGGTCAGTCTCGCTCTCTCTTGTCGGTAAGTATATCTGTTATGGTATTGCTTCGCATTGACCGGACAAAGGTTTCAAATGAGCATCCCATGGGGCAGCCATAGCTTGNCAGTGGTACTGAGACTGTCCCTACCACTACCCTTTATCAAGCTGGTTTACAAGAGTTCTGGCTTTCCCAACCGGACAAAACTTCTAGGGAATCTAATTTCTTTCGAACCCCCTATTATATTTATATGCGGTCCTAACCTTGCTACTCTTACTTCCACTAGCAAGAGAACTTCTGCTCGTAACATACCCCTAGGGATATAATCTTACTTCTTGAAGCGAGCTACTTTAACTGCCAAAGGAGCGGGGCAACTCGAGTTAGACGAGAGGCAGGGATGTAATTTCAAAGAGGCTCGACCGGACCCAAGAACCGGACAGAAGACAGGCCCCACTATGATACCTCGTGCAAGTTCTAGTTAATGACCTGAAAACTGTTACTTACCTCAAACCTTGAAATTCTTTACTCTGCAATGTCTTTTCCTCGTGAATTGGCCTCCAAACGCCTCGAATCTAGCCACAAATAATTTGATTCAGTCAATAAAATTTATTGGAATTAATTCCATAAGCAAATATTAGTTTTCCATAAAATTTTGAAAATTAGCTCAAAAATCGCCCGTGTGGCCCACATCTCGAAACCCGACAAAAGTTACAAAATATGAACGCTTATTCAACCACTCGTCCAACCATACAAATTTTACTCAAATCCGACATCAGCTCGACCCTCAAATCTCCAAATTAAACCAAGAGGGTTTTCACAAATTTTCCAACTTAATTTACCAATTAAATGTTAAAAACAACCATGGTTCGGGTAATTTAACCAATATAGAGTTAATAACACTTACCCCGTTGTTTTCCTTGAAAAACTCCCAAAAATCGCCTCTTCCCGAGCTCCAATCCGTCAAAAATAGAAAATGGGACGAAGTCCCATTTTCAGAACTTAAGCTCTCTGCCCAGTCATTTGCTCTATGCGATCGCGAACATTTCCACGCGATCGCGAAGAACAATTTTCCACTGTCCAAATTTAACCATACGCAATCACGGACTTTCCCATGCGATCGCGATGTACAACATCACAGACCTACGCGATCGCAGACTCGTTCATGCGATCACGAAGCAAAAAATGCATGACTTCTATTTCCGTTCCACTTACTCTATGCGAACGCAACCCTCATCACGCGTTCGCGAGTCACAAACTCCCAGAGCTACGCGATCGCATCCCCCTTCACGCGATCGCGTAAAACAAAACTCAGAAGCCCCCAGTTAACCCTATGTGATCGCGAATATCCCCACACGGTCGCATAGAACAAAACTCCACTACCCAACTAAGCCTACGCGATCGTAGACATATTCATGTGATTGCGTAGAAGGAAAACATAATCAGATATTAGAAAATTCCAGCAGCTGTTCAAGTCCAAATATTTTTGATCCGTTAACCATCCAAAACTCACCCCAGCCCCTCGGGACCTCAACCAAATGTACCAGCAAGTCCTAAAATGTCATATGAATTTAGTCGAACCCTCAAATCACCTCAAACAACACTAAAACCACGAATCATACCACAATTCAAGCCTAATGAACTTTGAAACTTTCAATTTCTACAAACAACGTCGAAATCTATCAAATCACGTTTGATTGACCTCAAATTTTTTCCACACATCATAAATTACATAACGGAGGTATTCCAATTTTCAGAATCGGATTCCAACCCTGATATCAAAAAGTCAACCCCTCGGTCAAACTTTCCTAAAATTCGACTTTCGCTATTTCAAGCCTAATTCCACTACGAATCTCCAAATAATTTTTCGGACACGCTCCTAAGTCTAAAATCACCATACAGAGCTATTGAAATTATCAGAATTCAAATCCGAGGTCATTTTCACATAAGTCCATATCTAGTCAACTTTTGCAACTTAAGTTTTTAATTATGAGACTAAGTGTCTCATTTCACTCCGTATTCCTTTCGGACCCGTACCAACTAACCCGATAAGTCATAAATTAATTATAAGGCATAAATTGAGCAGTAAATAGGGGAACGAGGCTGTAATACCCAAAACGACTAGTCAGTTCGTTACAATTTATGTGTTGGGTAGACCAGCATGGTCACCTCCTCTTACTTGGGATCAGCTCTCAAGGGTCTTTTTGGTGAAGTTTGTGCCCCCACCAAGAGAGAGAAGTTAAGGAGGTAGTTTGAGTACCTTCAACAGGGTCCGATGTCAGTTATAGAGTATGAGATAAGGTTTATCAAGTTGTCCCGTCATGCTACTATTTTGATTCCCTCTGAGGAAGAGAGAGTGAGGATATTCATTGATGGTCTTCACCTTGGTATTCACTTTGCTATAAATAGAGAGAAAGAGACCAGGATTTCATTTCACCAGGTTGTGGATATAGCACATTGTATTGGGAGAATCCGTAGTGAGACGAGATGATGCTGGGTAGGGACAAAAGGCCCCGACATATAAGTATCTTCATTTGTGCCTCATCTGGAGGCGCCGAGGTCGATTTGGGAGAGACCATTCTAGCAGTCCAGCTTATCCAACACCACCATCTAGTCGAGGAGCTTCTCTGCAGTCTTTATTCAGTGCACTTCTAACGCAGAGCTTTCATCGTACTTCATCTATTTAGGTTGCATCGGTACCAAGTTCTTATGGTGGATATTCTGGGTCATAGGGACCGACTCAAGATCACCAGTCATGTCCATTTAGAAGTTTCTATGAGTGGGGAGACTTGGGGCACGTTAGGAAATACTTCCCTCGTCATCGTAGAGGTTCAGGGTAGTAGGGAGGCCAGACTATGATTCCTGCGCCAGTTACTACACCACCCACTCAGTCAATTTGGGGTGGAGGTCATCCAGGATGTGGTCGTCCTAGAGGGGGAGCTTAGTCTAGTGGAGGCCAAGCCAGATGCTATGCGTCCCCAGGGAGGACTGAGGTTGTTTCTTCTAATTCTGTTATTATAGTTATTTTTTTGTGTACCACAGAGATGCTCCGGTATTATTTTATCCTAGCACTCTTTATTCATATGTGTCATCATACCTTGCTTTTTGTCTGGATATGAGACATGATTCGCTTGCTACCCATGTTCATGTATCTATACCAATTGGGGATTCTATTATGGTGGATCGAGTCTATCGGTCCTGTGTGGTTTTGAGATGAGGGCAGACTTTTTATTATTAGATATGGTGGATATTGATATGATATTGGATATGGATTGGCTATCTTTGTAACATCTTATTCTTGATTATCACTCTAAGACAGTGACATTGGCTATGCCGGGTTTGCGAAGGTTAGAATGGAAGGGTTCTCTTGGTTGCACTCCTAGAAGAGTGATCTCATTTTTGAAGACTCAACAGATGGTTGAGAAGGGATGTTTGGAATATCTAGCTTTTGTCAGAGATGTTAGTGCTAATACTGCTATTGTTGAGTCAATTCTAGTAGTAAGGGAGTATCCGGATGAGTTTCCTGCAGACCTACTGGGCATGCCACCCGATAGGAATATTAATTTTGGTATTGATTTACCACCAGTCACTCAGCCTATTTCTATTCTACCGTATCACATGTCTCTTGCCGAGTTGAAGAAATTGAAGGAGCGGTTACATGAGTTGCTGGATAAGGGATTCATCAGGTCTAATTTGTCACCTTAGGGTGCACCGGTGTTATTTGTTAAGAAGAAGGATGGGTCTATGAGAATGTGAATTGACTACCGGCAGTGAACAAGGTTACTATCAAGAACAAGTATTCACTGCCACACATTGATCATTTATTTGATCAGCTTCAAGGTGCTAGGGTGTTCTCAAATATTGACTTGAGATCAGGGTATCACTATTTGAAGATTTGGGCTTCGAAAATATCTAATATGTCTTTTAGGACTTGTTATAGGCATTATGGGTTTTTGGTTAAGTCTTTTGGCTTAACTAATGCTCCACCAACCTTCATGCATTTGATGAATAGTGTGTTCTAACCTTATTTGGGTTCTTTTGCCATTATGTTCATTGATTATATATTGGTGTATTCCCGTAGTAGAGGAGCACGGGCAACATTTGAGGATTGTGCTTTAAACTTTGAGGGAGAAGAAGTTGTTTGCTAAGTTCTCTAAGTATGAGTTTTGGTTGGACTCGGTGGCATTCTTGGGCCACATGGTGACGAGTGATGGGAGCAAAGTGGATCCGAGGAAGATTAAGGTAGTTTAGAATTAGCCCATACATTCTACCGCTATTGAGATAAAGAGATTTCTAGGTTTGGCTGGTTACTATCGTCGCTTCATGGACAGTTTCTCGTCTATTGTAGCCCCATTGACAAAGTTAACTCAGAAGGGTACTTCGTTCCGATGGTCTGACGAGTGTGAAGAGAGATTTTATAAGCTCAAGAATGCTTTGACTATAACTCTAGTTCTAGTATTGCCCTTAGGATTGAAACGGTCTATTGTGATGCTTCACGCGTTGGCCTTGAGTGTGTGCTAATGTAGAACCATAGGGTGATTGCTTATGCATCACGCCAGTTGAAGACTAATGAGAAGAACTATCCGGTATATGATTTGTAGTTAGCAACTATTATGCACGTGCTCAAGATTTGGAGGTATTACTTATATGGCGTGTCTTGTGAGGTGTATACGGATCATCAAAGTCTTCAATATCTATTCAAGCTAAAGGATTGGAACTTGAGGAAGTGGAGGTGGTTGGATTTATTGAAGGATTATGATATTATTATCTTGTATAACTCCAGGAAGGCTAATGTGGTAACAAATGCCTTGAGTAGGAAGGCAGAGAGTATGGGGAGTTTTGCATTCATTCCAGCTATGAAGCGACATTTGTCTCTGGATGTTCAGTCTTTGGCTAATAGATTTGTAATATTGGATATTTGTTTAGCCTAGTTGGGTTCCCTTTTGTGTTGTTGCATAGTCGTCCTTATTTGAGTGCATGAACGCTTGCCAGTATGATGATCCCCATTTTATTGTCCTTAGGGACACGATGTTCTGAGGTGGTGCTAAAGAGGTGACTATTGGTAAGGATGGATGTGACTTCAAGTTTGGATTTGTGTTCCTAATGTGGATGGATTGAGGGAGTTGATTTTTGAGGAGGCTCATAACTTGCGGTATTCTATTCATCCAGGTGCTATGAAGATGTATCGTGATCTGAAGTAGCATTATTGGTAGCGGGCGATAAATAAGGACATTGTTGGCATGTTGCATGGTGTTTGAACTGTCAGTATGTCAAGTATAAGCATCAGAGACCGGGAATTTTGCTTCAAAAAATTGAGATATCGGAGTGGAGGTGAGAACACATTTCCATGAACTTTGTGATAGGATTGCCACGGACATTGAGGAGATTTGATATTGTTTAGGTCATTGTGGATAGACTAACCAAATCTACATATTTTATTCCAGTCATGACTTCCTACACTTCGGAGCAGTTGGCTAAGATCTACATCAGAGAGATTGTCCGATTGAGGCCTTATATGGGAGGCGATGTCATTCTTCGATTGGTTGGTTTGAGCCTGGTGAGGCTTGATTGTTGGGCACAGATTTTGTTCGTGATGCTTTGGAGAAGGTGAAATTGATTCAGGAGCGGCTTTGGAGAAGGTGAAATTGATGCTGACGAGTTATGCTAATAGAAAGGCTCGAGATGTGGCTTTCATGGATGGTGAGAAGGTTCTTCTCTGCGTTTCGCCTGTTAAGGGCGTGATGAGATTTGGGAAGAAGGAAAAGTTGAGCCCTCGATATATTGGTCTATTTGAGGTGTTAGAGAGAGTGAGTGAGGTGGATTATAGACTTGCTTTGCCACCCAACTTGTTGGGAGTTCACCTGATGTTATATGTTTGCATGCTTCAGAATTATTATGAGGATCAACCACATGTGTTGGATTTCAGTTCATTACAGTTTGATGAGAATCTATCTTATAAAGAAGAGTCAGTGTCCATTTAGGATAAGAATGTGTTAGAAGATGAGGTATAAAGATATTGCATTAGTGAAAGTACATTGGACAAGTCAACCGGTCGAGGAGGCAACTTGGGAGATCGATCATGATATGCAGAGCAAATGCCCTCATCTTTTTGGCATGTGAGGTATGGCTCTAAACTTGTTTGAGGACGAATGTTTGTTTAAGAGGGGGAGAATATAATGACCGATCAGTTGTTTTGTGTATTTGATCCATGTTTACCTATTTTATGCTTTTTGTATGCTTGATTGTCATTTTATGACTTGTATGGATGGTTGGTTTGGTTCTGGTAAGGTTTTGGAGTGAATTGGAATACTTAGTTCTATTGTTGGAAGCTTAAGTTGTGAGAGTTGACAAATGTTTTACTTTTGTATAAACGACCTTGGGTTGATGACTTGATGTCCCTATTCGTATGGTGATTTTGGATTTAGGCGAATGTGCAGATTTTGATTTGGAGGTTCCTAGGATGTTTTGGCTCTATTTTCCAAAAGTTGGTAATTTGAAGGTTTGGAAAGTTTACAAGATTGACTGGGAGTTGACTTTGATAATATCGAGATCAGT
The DNA here is from genome assembly GCA_000715115.1 of Nicotiana otophora. NCBI lineage: Eukaryota > Viridiplantae > Streptophyta > Magnoliopsida > Solanales > Solanaceae > Nicotiana > Nicotiana otophora. The sequence continues at coordinate 23,889 of AWOL01S0027862.1, read as the reverse complement.
TTGTTGTTCCGAAATGTGGAATAGGTTCTTTTTGCCATTTGGAACATGTGTGCAAAGTTTGGTTTCATTACGAGTTTGTTTGGTATGAATCAGACGATTGATTGTGAATTATAGGTGTTCTTGAACTTGAAGGCATACAACCTGAGTTTTGATGTTTGATTCTTGGTTGTGGATGTTATTTGATGATTTGACATTACGGGCGAGTTCTCTGGAGTTTTATATACTTGGTGGTTGCTTGGAGTGGGGCTCGAAGGGCTCTGGTGAGTTCTGTATTAGTTCCGGATTGAATTTGGAAGTTTGCAATTTTGCTGGTGCTGCAGACATGGTATTTGCGATGTTCTGCTCGCATTTGCAATGTCCGCATTTGTGGAATTTAGATTGCATTTGCGATGTGTGGCTGTGAAGGTCATTTTCGCATTTGCAAAGCTGGTGTCGCAATTGCGAAATCCGCTTTTTGTAAAGGGTTCTTCGCATTTGCGATGATTGATCACTTTTGTGAGGCTCTTGGTCACATTTACGACATCTGGTGCTCATGAGCCTAGTTCGCATTTGTGATCCCTTTATTCACATTTGCGAGGGTCCATCTGCGAACCCCTGGTCGCAAGTACGACACCTACAGCTTGGTTTATAGAGCCATTTCGGGACTTTGGCTCATCATCTCATATTTTGAACCCTAGACTTGGGAGAGGCCATTTTGTCTTGGAGATTTCTACACAAGACTTTGGGGCAAGTAATTTTTACACATTGCTTTTGGTAATATTTCAAGAATCTACATAGATTATTAACGCCTTAAAAATGGAATTTTGAGGGAAATTTACGGGATTTTCCTACAACTTTAAGAAAATGAAAATTTGAGAATTTGAGCTCTGATTTGGACTTGTTTTGGAATCTAATCACATATTCGGACTCATGGGGTTGTGGGGCCAAGGTTGACTTTCATTGCCTTTTGTTTACTTTTTGGAAATTATATAACGATCGAAGCTTTTATTGTTTGGAATTGATTCCTATAGCCTTATTTGACATTATTGAGTATTTTCTTTTGCTTAATTTGACCCGTTCGGAGGTCAATTTGTGAGAAAAGAGATTTTTGAAGTATTGATTCTCTCACATTTGAGGTAAGTATCTTGTCTAGGCTTGGATTGAGGTATTTTCCCATCGACTATGATGTTTGCTACAAGTTGGTGGTTTCGTACATGTGAGGCGACGAACGTATATGCGTACACCATGGTTATTCATGATCAGGGTAGATCTTAGGCTATTATATGCCTTATTTTGCTATCATGCTTCTTTGATACCGTGTTTCCTCCACTTGTATGACTACGTGAGCTATTATCCATGCTAGAAATCATGTCTAGGTTATCTACTTATCTGTTGGATACATGATAGGGATACTTTTGCTATGTTGAGATATTTTCCTTAGCCGTAGTCATACTTATCAGTCATGATAATATATCTGCGTGTTACATCTCTATCGTTTTGCACTCTTTATATGTTATATCGCATGTTATTGGTGTCTTTATATGTGACATAGGTTTGAGATGAGTTGTGGTACGTTGGAATACTCCATGCGGTATACTGATTATATTACCGTGAGATGTATGCATATTGAGATTTGAGCGAATTGATGACTGAACCTGGGCCGTAACGTCGTCTTGATATTGGATGTGAGGTGGTGTCTTCGTTAGGGCTCCATATTGGGCTGAGTGGGATTGATTGTTGAGTGTAGATATTGATTGAGAGGTGACGCTTGTGCCTTGTCCCATATTGGGCTGAGTGATATTGATTGCTGACTTTTGATCCGATCGACGCTTGGGTTAGGATCCGCCCCTCCGAAGTCAGGTGATAACCCATGTTACTTTGGGCCCTAAGAGTGTAGGCACTTGATAAGTGCTTAGTAAGAGACTTATGTCAGGAACCCGTACAATGCTGAGTATGTGTGTGATGATTTAGAGGCATTGGCCAGGCACCGTGAGAGTCCTAAGAGTATGAGCGAGGAGTATGTTTTCTAGGAACTATAAATGTGTCGAGACTTTATATACTTGATGATTAAACTTAAATGTTGTTTATTTTTGGCACGTATACTTGTCATGAAGGCATAAAATTGTATTTTGCTCATGCTAATTGGTAATTGATGTCTCTATTTGATGTTTAGAGCTTGAAACCACAACTTACTTTGATAAACCTTTGCTTAGGTTATTTCTCTGAAAAAGTTGATGCCTTGATTGATATACTTAAAAACCATGCTTATTTTCCATCTTATTGTGATAGAGTTGAACGTGATATTATTTGAGCTGCTTTATTTCCTTTATGCCATTATTCTATTGTTATTGTTGTTGTTGGCTGTTGAATGTGAGTATTAGACCTTGCCAAACTCGTCACTTCTTTTAGCCCGAGGTTAGGATGGATACTTATTGAGTATATGGGGCCAGTCATACTCATATTACACTCTACACTTCATGTGCAGATCCAAGTGTTGCTGATCATGGTAGTTGTAGTGAGCCTGATCTGGATTAGTAGGAGATTTCGAGGTAGCACTGTTGTTCCATTCGCAGGCCTTGAAGTCCCCTTTTTTATATCATGTTATTACTGTTATGTCTTCCAAACATTAGTGTATTTTTTCAGACTCTATATTTATTATTCTATAGAGCTCATGTACTAGGTGTGTGTTGACCTGATCAGTCGTTTTGAGCTTTAGCACTTCGTTCGAGGGTCTGAGACTTTGAGTAGCTTCATATGATGCATCATGACTTGCGTGTATGGTTGGTTTTTATTTATGAGAGGTTTTGAGTTGATTTGGAAGATTAATCTCAATCTGAAAGCTTTAAGTTGGAAGAGTTGACCAAGGTTTAACTTTTGAGTGAACGACCTCAGAATCATGATTTGATGGTTTCAACAGGTTTGTATGGAGATTTTGGACTTAGGCATATGTTCGAATTTGAATTTGGATGTTCATAGGAGGTTTTGGTTTTATTTGTTGAAAGTTGGCAATTTAGAGAATTGGAGAGTTTACAAGTTTGACCGGTAGTTGACTTTGAAGTTACTAGGGTCGGATTATTGTTTCGGGAATTGAAATAGGTATGTTTTGTCATTTGGGACTTGTATGCAAAGTCTGGGTACATTCCGAATTGGTTAGGCTTGAATCAGACGCTTGGTTGTAAGTTCTTGAAGGTAAGAGATTGATCTTGATCGAAGATTCATGGTTTTGATGTTATTTATCATATTTGGAGCCTTAGTCTAAGTTTGAATAATATATTTGAACTTGTTGGCATAATTGGATGGGTTCCCACAGGCTCGGGTATGATTCGGGGTGGTTTTTGACCTTTTTGGTTGTGTTGCTTTGGTGATTTTGGTGCTGTTCTGATAAGCTTCGCGATCATGGCGGGAGAATCATGATCACGAAGGGTGTTTTAGGGTCCATGGTGATTTTTTCATTGCGTTCACGGAGCTTTGATGTCAGTGGGGTTTTGGCCACCGCGTTTGCATGGGCAACGACATGTTCGTGTAGGCCTGGGTTGTGTAGACCTTTGTGTTCACATAGGAGGCATCGTGTTCACGAAGCATAGCAGGATCTGGAGGCAGTTTGAACTTTGCGAGCGCAATAATATCGCGTAGGGTACTACTCGACAATGCATTTAATTTGCCATTTTTGGGATTTTACCCATTATTTCATATTTTGAGCCCTATACTTCAAGAAATGGCAATTTATAAGAGCAATTTCACTACTACATTGGAGGTAAGCAACATTCACTTGGATTTGGTTTTATATAGTGATTACCCATGGATTTCTACACCTAAAACTTGGATTGTTGAAATAAAATTTGGGGTTTTTGTCTACACTTTAAGAGAGTGTATTTTATATATTTGAGTACCGATTTGGACTCGATTTTAGAAACTAATTATATATTTGGACTCGACAGGTTATGGATCATCGGATTTTGGTATAGGTTTCGGATTTCGAGCACGTGGGCCCGAGTTGTCTTTTGTTGACTTTTGAGAATTTCTTCAAAGATTAAAGCTTTATGTATTGGGATTTCTTCCTATGGAAATTTTTGACTTCCTTGGATGATGTTTGGCTTAGATTTGAATGATTGGAGGGCTAGATAAAGGTTTTGATGCAATTTGAGGATGAAGATTAGGCTGAATGAGGTAAGTATATTACCTAAGCTTGTTTGAGGGTAATTTCCCCGTTGTCTATGATATTTGTTATATGTTGGGGGTGACGTATATGCGAGGTGATGAGCGTATATGCGTGCACCATGGTTATTCATGATCCGGGTAGATATTAGGTTATTATATGCCTTGTTTTGCTATCATGCTTCTTTGATATCATGTTTTCTCCATTGTATGACTACACGAGTTATTATTCATGTTAGAAATCATGTCTAGGCTATTTGCTTATTTGTTTGAGACATGATAGGACTATTTTGCTATGTTGAGCTATTTGCCTTAACCATAGTCATATTGTTCATTCATGATATTATATCTACGTGTTATATATCTGTCTATGTGCACTTGTTATATGTTATCTCATATGTTGTTGGTGTCCTTGTGCATTACATGAGTTTGAGATGAATTGTAGCATGTTGGTATATTCCGTGTGGTATATTGAACTATGTTTCTGTGAGATGTTGGCATATGGAGACTTGAGCGAATTGATGATTGATACTGTCCATTGAGTTGATTTGATATTGATAGTGAGGTGACACGTGTGCCAGGCCCCATGTTGTACTGAGTGGTATCGGCATTGAGGTGATGCATTCATCAGATTCCATGTTGGGCCAAGTGATATTGATCTTTGACTTAGATTCTATTAGTGCTTGGGCAAGGACCTGAACCTCCGGAGTCAGGTAATAATTGTGGGCGCAGGCACAAGTTCATATATGTTCTTGGTGAGGGACTTGTGTCAAGCACCCGTACAGTACTGAGTGTGTGTATGTGTGTGTGCGAGGGTCTATAAGCTTTGAGCCAGGCACCGTGAGCATTCTTAGAGTATGATTGAAGGGTACTTTGTGCCAAGCATTATGAATGTGCTGAGATCATGTATACTTGATATTAAAACTATGATTCTTTATTGATTTGGCATGTATAACTAACATGTAGGCATAAAGCTATGTTATCCCTCATGCTACTTGGTATTTGATAACTCTACTTGAATTTTAGAGCTTGATATTACAATTTATTCTTGTTAAATACCTGTCTAAGTGAATTCTGTGGAAGTTGATGCCTTGACTGTTATATCTGAAAAGCATATCTATTTCTCTTCCTGCGGTGTTAAGTTGACTCTGTTATTATGTGAGTTGTTTTCCTTCATATGCTAGTATTCCTCTGTTATTGCTATTGTTGGATGTGGAAAATGAGCATTGGACCCTTCCAAACTCGTCACTTCTTTAAGAAGGTTAGGCTTGCTACTTATTGAGTACATGGGGTCAATTATACTCATATTATACTATGCAGTTCGTGTGCAGATCTAGCTGTTCTTGCTCGTGTAGTTTCCCTTGAGCCGAATCCAGATTTGTGGAGATCTCTAGGAAGAACTGTTGTTCCGTTCGCAGGCCTTGAAGTCCCTTTACTTATTTCATGTTAACATGTTTAATCTTTCAGACATTATTGTATTTGATTCAGACCTCATATTTACTTACTCTATAGAGCTCATATACTCTATGACACCAGATCATGGGATGGTTTTAGTTGTATTATTGCTATTGACTTTAGTTATTTATGATTATTCCGCTGATGAGACCAGCAAGCGGTAGTAGGCATCATCACAGATTCTATGAGATTTTGGGTCGTGACAAGTTGGTATCAGAGCACTAGGTTACATAGGTCTCACAAGTCATGAACAGGCCTAGTAAAGTCTTGTGAATCGATATGAGATTTCTATACTTATATTTGGAGGCTATAAGGCTTTAGGAAACTTTTCATTTCTTGATTCCTTGTCGTGCAATTTTATCTCGGCTTGGAGCATGTACCTTCAGTTCATTCCCATTCATCCGTGCGCGATATTGAGTATTTGATATCAATGGGGCACCGGCGATTTATGATGAATATACAGATGTGGTGTGGGATGTTTGTCCCTATGTTATAAAGTCAGACTACTATTGTCGCTTTGTGGATGAGTTGCCATTTATTGTTGCCCAGTATTGGTATTGCCCGTGAGTTCGGGCCCTATACAATATATTGTGATTTTCTCCTGAATTAAGCTTAGTGGAAGGTTTTTGGTTAACAGAGTGCGTATCCTATTCTTGATTCAGAGTTGGTAATGAGATTCTCGAATTTTCACATATTAACATGATTGATGCGGTGAGCTGTGTGGAATTGAGATTGTATGGACAAGGTCGCAGTTCAGTTCTAAAAGGAATGTCATGAGTTCTAGGCTGCGTGAGGGCTTTTAGATATTTAAGCATATGCTAGCTCCATTTCTGTAGCGCCTAAGAATGGGGTGTTTTGTGGAAGGTGCCTTGTGTATTTATTGTGGATGCTTGGCTAGTACTACATAGATCGCATGGTTGGTAACCATTGATGCTTAGGTTTTGCTGCATGGGGCAGTCATGGGGGTATCTCCCGTGGGATGATTGTATAGGTGTGATGTGTCAGTCAGTTGAGTAGAAGAGTTAGACATCAGGTATGGAGATCTTGGCACTTTCGCAGTTTAGAGATTATATTTTTGAGAAACGGACTATACCTTTGGTTGCGGACTATGGAAGTGTGTTTAGGATTTGACAACTGATTATATGTGTCATGGATAAGGTCACTACGGATTTGTGGAAGGATATTTACCTATTTTTGAATAACCTGAATCGGTTTAGAGGCCTATTGGTAGGCCTAACGAGAATGCATATTCTACACTGGATTGGATTCGCTCATTTAGTGTAGCATTTTCTATTGGTGATTCATCAGGCGGAATGAATGTTATTCGTGCCTTGGTCTATTTCATGTGTTACTTCTTTATGCCATGATGGGTTGAGACTACTTGGTTATTCGCACATATGTTAAGGTCCTGTTTAGTCACTATGACGATATTCAAGCAATATTGTTCTTGAGATGTTGATTTTCTTATTGTACCTTAGTTGTGCTTGGCCTTTCCGTAGCGCATTATGCTATTTTTCTTCTCACGGTTATGTTTAAGCACTATACATGCTTGTTGTGGTTACACATGTTTTTAATGAATATGAGCATTATGGCTCGGTGGATATTCCCATGTGGATTGATATATGTGGATCGGGTTGTGCGCTAGAACGGTATTATGTGTGGATCGGGTTGTACGCTACAACGATATTATGTATAGATCGGGTTGCATGATGCAACGAGGTTGTGTTGGATATGATTCCTTATGCTCGTTTTTGTGTGTTTTATTTCTCCCTTGTGGGAAGTATGCTCTTATGGTTGTATATGTTAAACTTGTTGGATAGTTCCCTTTTTGTTTTTTCCCATTAGTGATCATATTCGAACGGTTGCTTGTTAACGCACTGATCATGTTGTATGAGGTTCTTGATGGTATTTGATGTGGCTGTCAGTCGAGCAGCTTGTACTGTGTGAGACGAGATTATTGGACCTGGAATAGTGCAGTCGGATTTGTATAATGTATGTTTGGAGGAAGAATGTTACTAATCAGCTCAGAATTTAGCAATGGTTTTTGCTGAGTGAGAGAACTTCATGACTTATTGATTTTAGGGGTGGTTATGAGGTTCTACATATTTCTTTCACCATTTGCAATATTGCGAGGGTTGGAATAAGGTTTCATGTGTCATGAGGTATATTATCAGTACCAGGTTTTGTAATGAGCAACTATTGTAGTCGGAAGTTATTGCTATGGGTATATGAGTTTTGTGGTACATCACATGGTTATGTCTTGGGAATACATATATGGTTTGTAAGGTTGAAGGAAGAAACTTTAGTCTGGATTGTGTAATGGCCTTATGTGGTTTGAGGTGACGTGAGATCACCCACGGGTATGTGCATAATGAGTTATATAGTGATTTGGTAGTTTTGGAATGACTCTTGGCACATTTGAGGACGAACATATATTTAAGTGGGGGAGAATGTAATGACCCGACCAATCGTTTTGAGCTTTAGCACTTCGTTCGGGGGTTTAAGACTTTGAGTAGCTTTATATGATACATAATGACTTGCATGTAATCGGTCTTGATTTTTGAGAGGTTCGGAGTTGATTTGGAAGAATAATTCTCAATCCCGAAACTTTATGTTGGAGGAGTTGACCAAGGTTTGACTTTTGAGTAAACAACCTCGAAATATGGATCTATGGTTTCAATTGGTTTGTACGGTGATTTTGGACTTAGGCATATGTTTGAATTTGAATTTGGATGCTCCTAGGAGATTTTGACTCTATTTGTCGAAAGTTGGCAATTTGAAGAATTGGAGAGTTCACAAGTTTGATCAAGAGTTAAATTGGAGGTTATCGGGGATTGATTGTTGTTTCATGAATTAGAATAGGTTTGTTTTGTCATTTGGGACTTGTGTACAAAATTTGGGTTCATCCCGGATTGGTTAGACTTGAATCAGACACTTAGTTGTAAATTAGAAGTTCTTGAAGTTAAGAGATTGAACTTGATCGATGATTCTTGGTTTTGATGTAATTTATGCTATTTTGAGCCTTTGGATAAATTTGGATATGTATTTAGACTTATTAGCATGATTGGAACGGGTCCCGTGGGGCTCGGGTGTGATTCATGGTGGTTTCAAACTATTTTGTTTGTGTTGCATTGCTGATTTCTAGTGTTATTCTGATGAGCTTCACAATCATAATAGGAGCATCGCGACCGCGAATGGAGTTTTGGGCTCCCTGGTGATTTGTTCATTGCATTCGCGATGAAGTGGTTGCATTCGCGGATCTTTGATGGCAGGCGGGGTTTTGGCCACAACGTTCGTGTGGGCATCGTCGCGTTAGTGTAGGCCTGGGTTGTGTGGACCTTCGCATTCATGTAGGAGACTTCGCAATCGGGAAGCATAGCTAGAGTTAGAGACAGTTTGACACTCATGGCTGCGAGGGTACTACTTGTAAGGACCCGACCGGTCGTTTTGAGTATTTACGCTCCTTTCTAATATTTGAAGTCTTGAATAGCTTCATATGATGTATTATGACTCGTGTGAATCGTCGGTTTTGATTTTCAGGTGTTTCATAATTAGTTTAGAAGAATGAATTACATGTTTGAAGCTTTAAGCTAGAAGTGTTGACCAAGTGTTACTTTTTATTATTGAACCTCGGAACGAACTTTTGATGGTTCCGTTAGGTCTGTATGGTGATTTCGGACGTAGGAGTGTGTCTGGATGTTTATTTTGAAGTCCGTAGTTGAATTTGGCTTGAAATGGTGAAAGTAAGAAATTGAAGGTTTGGAAATTTGACTAGAAGTTGACTTTTATGATATCGAGTCCGGATTGTGATTTCAAAAATTTGAGTAGCTTCGTTTTGTCATTTATGACTTGTACGCAAAAATTTAAGTTCATTCCGGGTTGATTTGATATGTTTCGGCATGAATTGTGGAAGTTGAAAGTTCAAAGTTCATTCTAGTTTGAATTGAGGTGCGATTCGTCGTTTTGATGTTGTTGTGTGTGATTTGAGGCCTCGAATAGGTCCGTGTTATGTTATGGAACTTGTTAGTATATTCGGACGAAGTCCCGGGTGGCCCGGGTGAGTTTCGGACGCGGTTCAGATCATTTTCGTTTCATGTTGCATTGCTGTAGGTATGCTGGTTCTGGTGTTTCCGCATCTGCGGAAGAATGGACGCAGATGTGAATCTGCAGATGCGGACAGGTGATCGCAGAAGCACAAGTAGGCTTGGCTGGGAAAGATCGCAGAAGCAGAAATTGGGGCGCATCTGCGGCCCAGCAGAAATGAGGGCCTTGGGTGTAGAAGCGAGATGTAGCGCAAAAGCGCATTTGGCTTCGCACCTGCGGTTGCGCAGAAGCGGATAGAGATCTGCAAGTACGAGGGGTCGACTGGCTAGTGGAGTCCGCATAAGCGGAGCTCGTGTCACAGAAGCGGCTCTTGTGTCCGCAGAAGCAGAAATGACTGGGCAGAAGCTTTAAATCAGGGGTTTGGTCGTTTTCTTCATATTTTGAGATGTGGGACTCGTGATTTTATCTTTATTTTGGTAATTGGATTATGAGTTTTAAAGAGAAAAAATGGAGATTTTAGCCTAAAGTTTCATAGAGTGAGTTTTGAGTTTCGAATGTCGATTCAGAGTCAGATTTGAGTAAAACTAGTATGGTTGGACTCGTAATTAAATGGTTTGTCGGATTTTGTGAGTTTCATCGGGTTTTAAGGCGCGAGCCCGGGTTGGGCTTTTGGGTCAATTTTGGGTTTTTGATTAAGATTCGACCTTTATCATTGGAATTGTTTCTTGGACTTTACTTGATGTATTTGAGTTGCTTTTGGCTAGTTTAGAGCCGTTCAGAGGTCGATACGCACAAGATGGCATTACAGAGCATCGTTTGGTTTGCTCGGTATTGGATTCGGCTTGTTCGAGGTAAGTAACACTTCTAAACTTGGTGTTGAGGGTATGAAGCCCCGAATTTCATGTTATGTATTTGTTGTTGAGGTGACAGACATGCTAGGTGACGGGCGTGTGGGCGTGCACCATGTGAATTGTAACTCCACTATTTCTGCGATGTTGTGTAGTTACCTGAACTTATCTGTAATCATGAAATCTCTACGTACTAGAGTTATTGAGCTGTGATCCATGTTAGAAACCATGTCTAGGCTACATGTTTTTTCTGTTGGGACCCACTGAGGTCATTACTACTGTCGAGTTATTTGCTTACATTGCAATTTCATACTCAGTCATGTTCATTCATTTCATATCAATCTCTCCAGTCATGTTCATTCATTTCATATAATATCATCATTTTTTGGGCTAGTTTCATGGCATTGTGGGCCCGAGAGACTGGAGAGATTGATGACTGAGTGAGGCCGAGGGCCTGATTGTGAGTTGTCCGTGGGGATCCAGATATTGATACTACAACACGTGAGTTGTCCGTGCAACACGTGAGTTGTCCGTGCGGATCCAGATATTCATATTATAGCACGTGAGTTGTCCGTGTATCCCGTGAGTTGTCCGTGTAGATTATAACGCTTGGGCTGAAGGAGCCCCTCTAGAGTCTGCACACACCCCCAGTGAGCACATGTACCTATTGAGCGCGAGTGCCGAGTGATTGGGAGGAATGAGTGGATTGATACTCTGTGAGTATGCATATGGTTGTTCACTATGTGGTACTGCATTGATATGTACACTTGACATACAAGCATAGAGATGCATTTTTCCTCATGCCGTACGGTGTCACGTCATTCATGACTTCTTATATATATTGACATGTAGGCATAGAGATGTACTTTTCCTCATGCCATTTGATAATGAAACACTTACCTGTTGAAAAGATTTGGAAGGAAAATCACGATTTTACAAACTTACTCATATTTTGGAATTTTCGGTAAAAGATTTGGGTTTTCACTGTTATACTTGAAAAACATGTCTATTTTCTAGAACTGTGAACAAGCTGAACATCTTATTTCTGAGTTATTTCCCGTATCACTTTTATTATATTGTTATGAGGTATTGTTGGTTATTGGTGTTGGACTTTAACATGTGTTCCAGCTCGTCACTACTTTCAACCTAAGATTAGGTTTGTTACTTATTGAGTACATGGGATCACTTGTACTCATACTACACTTCTGCACCTTGCATGCAGATATTGGATGCTGATGTTGCTGTGATCGACGGGAGCAGGATTCAAAGACGTACCTGCATTCCGGTTTTACCTGCCCCTTGTTCATGGTAGGCTTAAATTTATAAAAAATCTATTTATGTACATTTCGAACAGATGATGTATTTATTTCATACCAGCTTTGTAAATTCTAATATTAGAAGCTCATAATTTGTACTACCAGTCCTTGGGAATTGTTGTATAAAATTAGTTTTATTATCCTTTCTTTTCTTAATAAATCTCATCCAAATTGGATAGTTGTTAATTGGCTTACCTGACGGGTTGGGTTAGGTATGATCACGACTAGGTGGATTTTGGGTCATGACAAGGTGGTATTAGAGTTCTAGGTTCATAGGTTCTACAAGTCATGAGCAAGTGTCTAGTAGAGTCTCGCGGGTCGGTATGATGACGTCCATATCTATCTTCGAGAGGCTACAGGGCATTTAGGATAATGTTTCCTCTTTCTTTCGTTATCGTGCAGAATTGATTCAGCTTGAAACATAACTCTTTGAACTCTTTCCATGCATTCGTATGCACACAAGAGCGCTCGGTATCAGCTGTGCATAAATAACTTGTGATTCCATGGATGGGGTGCGAGATGTGATTTCTGTGTGCTGATGATGGGCCAGTTTGGAGGACTTGAGGTTGGGTTATGGCTATAGCTTGAGCACGGGGATTTCAGTTGTGTGAGCACGTACTTTTGGACTTATATGTCTGGCAGTGTCCCTATGAGTGGAATTTGTAGCTCGATGAGTGGCCGGATAGCTGTATGATAAGTATGATGTGACTGCGGGATATGTTCGGATGGTTTGAATGTCATGAAAAGGGTTGCTTGAGATGTGAAAGGGGCTATTGGAGTGCTTGAGAGGGAATACAATGGCTTATGGGCCATAAAACAGTGTGGTTTTATGCTAGGATCTTCGATGGTGAGCTTTGGGTAAGGATCGTGGTGTTCTGGCAAGAAGAAGTGTCAAGTTGAGGGTAATTAGGAAGGAACTCGGGGAAATAGGACAGCCTGGTAGTAGGTTAGATCAGCACGGTAAAGGATATTATCAGTTCTTTGGGTACTTATGATGCAGCGAGTCTCTACAGGTGTTTTGTGGCAATGCTCGTGGGTTTTGGTGACCTGCGTGACGTGGTTGAGTTAGAGGGACTTAGTTCTGATGGCTGGGTTATGGGCGAATGGATTTCAAAGTGTTCTCAATGGTTTCTACCACGTTTGAGGTGTATGTTCCTGTTAGCGTGGGGAGCGTGTTGCGTGTTGTGAGTTTCTCTTGGATGAGATCAAATAGAAGGTTCCTCGCTAATTGAGTATGTATTTATGCTAGACTCAAAGTTGATTATGAGATTCTCGTATTTTTCATATTATGGCATGATAACGGTGGTGTGTTGTGTAGGATCGAGATTTGTATGTGCAAGTTCGCGGTTCAGTTTTGAAGGGGAGGTCGTGAATTCTTAGGCAACATGGATGGTTTCCGAGGTTTAGATGAATGCTATAACTATTTGGTACTGCCTGGGGAGAGTGTACATTTCAGAAGGTGCACTATGTTTTGACTTACGGATGCTTCATTGATATTGCGGTACTCGCCCTGGTCGGGATTATTGAGTCAGCACGGTTAGTGTCGAGGGGTGAGTCAGTCGGTTAGAGTTGAGCTTGTTCGTGTTCTGATATATTCTATGAGTTACTCTTCTATGCTACGAGTGGTCGCGATTTGTTGGTTATATGCACATATAGTGCGGTCCTCTTTGGGCCTTATAGAGGAATTTGAGCAAGATGGATATTATGGTGTTGAATGATTGATTGCGCATTTGGTTATGTTCTCTCCGGACTGTGGTATATTATGCTATTTGCTTCTCCGTTGTTATGGTCATGCACCTTGAGTACTTGATGTCAAATTGCGCGCGGTTGTTGGTTTTGAGCATGGTAGCTGTAGGTATTTCATATGGACCAGTGTTTAGATGGGGTCACGCATTACAGCTGGGATACATCGGGATATGATCCTTTGTTTTAGATTCGTGTGTTTTGGTTCTACTATGTATGATGGGTTTGTAGCATTGCGGTTGTGGTGGTACTTGTTGAGGTTGCAGGATAGTTCTCTCGTTAGAGTCTTTTTCTATGTTTGAGTACACTTGAATTGTTGCGTATTGGTGCACAGATTGCACGTTTTGTGGCCCTAGGTAGTGTTGGTGTGGTATGTCAGTAGAGTAGCTTGTGTTTGATAAGATGAGGTCGTCGGGCCTAGAATGGATGTTATCTGATTTGACTGCAGTATATTTGAAAGGATAATGTCGCTGATCGGCTTAAAAATTGGCTATAGTTCTTGTCTAAGGAGAGAAAGCTCCATGACTTGTTGATATGATAAGAGGATATGAGATTCCGCGTGATTCTTTCATTATCGGTAGTGTATGAAGGTTTTGGAACAAGGTTTGGTTTGATATGGGGTTCAATACTAGTACCGGGTTGGTTTGAGTAGTTACTGTGATCGGGAATGGTGCTGTGAAGATGCGAGTTGTGTAGTATGTTAAGTGATTATATCTGGGGTTATGGTTATGGCTTGATACAGCTTGTTCAGACTTATATAGTGTGTAGATGTGAGATTCAAGTCTTGTAAGAAATTCTGGATGTTGGAAATTGGGTTCTAAGTTTTACGGACTAAGGTTAAAGTAATGATCTTTAATTATGTTGTGTTGTCAGGCCTATATGGAATAGGGTAGCATGGGATCACCCTCGGGTACGTACGTGGTAAGATAGCATAGTAATTTGAAGGCTTAGGAACAACTCTTGGCACATTCGAGGACAAACGTATGTTTAAGTGGCGGAGAATGTAACGACCCGACCAGTCGTTTTGAGCATTTACGCCCCTTTCTAATATTTGAAGTCTTGAATAGATTCATATGATGTATTATGACTTGTGTGAATTGTCGGTTTTGGTTTTCAGGTGTTTCAGAATTAGTTTGGAAGAATGAATTACATGTTTGAAGCTTTAAGCTAGAAGTATTGACCAAGTGTTACTTTTTATTATTGAACCTCGGAACGAAATTTTGATGGTAAAGGATATGATCAGTTGAATTTGGCTTGAAATGGCGAAAGTAAGAAATTGAAGGTTTGGAAGTTTGGCCGGAAGTTGACTTTTATGATATCGAGTCTGGATTGTGATTCCGAAAATTTGAGTAGCTTCGTTATGTCATTTATGACTTGTACGCAAAAATTTAAGTTCATTCCGGGTTGATTTGATATGTTTCGGTGCGAATTGTGGAAGTTGAAAGTTCAAAGTTTATTCTAGTTCGAATTGAGGTGCGATTCGTTGTTTCGATGTTGTTATGTGTGATTTGAGGCTGCGAGTAGGTCCGTTTTATGTTATGGAACTTGTTGGTATATTCGGACGGAGTCCCGGGTGGCCTGGGTGAGTTTCGGACGAGGTTCAAATCATTTTCATTTCATGTTGCATTGCTGTAGGTATGCTGGTTCTGTTGTTTCTGCATCTGCGGAAGAATGGGCACAAATGCGAGTTCGCAGATGCGGACAGTTGATCGCAGAAGTGCAAGTAGGCTTGGCTGGGGAAGATCGCAGAAGCGGAAATAAGGGCGCATCTGCGGCCCCGTAGAAACGAGGGCCTTGGGCGCAGAAGCGCGATGTAGCGCAAAAGCGCATTTGGCTTCGCACCTGCGGTTGTGCAGAAGCAGATGGAGATTCGCAGGTGCAAGGTGTCGAATGGCTAGTGGAGTCTGCAGAAGCGACACCGCAAAAGCGGGTCTTGTGTCCGTAGAAGCAGAAATGACTGAGCAGAAGCTTTAGATCGGGGGTTTGGTCGTTTTGTTCATATTTTGAGATTTGGGACTCGGATTGAGGCGATTTTGGAGGAAATTTTCATCACAAGGATTGGAGTAAGTGTTCTACACTCGGTTTTGATTATATTTTGTGATTTTATCTTCATTTTTGGTAATTGGATTATGAGTTTTAAAGAGAAGAATTGGGGATTTTAGCCTAAAGTTTCATAGAGTGAGTTTTGAGTTTTGAATGTCGATTCGGAATCGGATTTGGGTAAAACTAGTATGGTTGGACTCGTAATTAAACGTGTTTTCAGATTTTTTGAGTTTCATCGGGTTCCGAGGCGCAGGCTCAGGTTGGGCTTTTGGGTCAATTTTGGGTTTTTGATTAAGATTTGACCTTTATCATTGAAATTATTTCCTTGGACTTTACTTGATGTATTTGAGTTGTTTTTGGCTATTTCGAGGCGTTTAGAGGTACGTATGCGCGGTATGGCATTGCAGAGCATTGTTTGGCTTGCTCGGTATTGGATTCGGCTTGTTCGAGTTAAGTAACACTTTTAAACTTGGTGCTGAGGGTATGAAGCCCCGAATTGCGTGTTATGTGTTTGCTGTTGAGGTGACGCACATGCTAGGTGACAGGCGTGTGGGCATGCACCATGTGAATTGTAACTCCATTATTTCTGTGGTGCTGTGTAGTTACCTGAACTTATCTGTAATCATAAAATCTCTACGTACTAGAGTTATTGAGTTGTGATCCATGTTAGAAACCATGTCTAGGCTACATGCTTATTCTGTTGGGACCCACTGAGGTCATTACTGATGTTGAGTTATTTGCTTACATTGCAATTTCATACTCAGTCATGTTCATTCATTTCATATCATATCTCAGTCTCTGTTGCTATATATTGACACATCATATCATCATTTTTGGGCTAGTTTCATGGCATTGTGGGCCCGAGGGACCGGAGAGATTGATGACTGAGTGAGGCTGAGGGCTTGATTGTGAGGTTATTAATACTATAGCACGTGTGTTGTCCGTGCGGATCTAGATATTGATACTACAGTACGTGAGTTGTCTGTACGGATCCAGAAATTGATATTATAGCACGTGAGTTGTCCGTGCAGCATGTGAGTTGTCTGTGCGGATTATAGTGCTTTGGCTGAAGGAGCCCCTCCGGAGTCTGCACACCCCCCTCAGTGAGCGTAGGTATCTATTGAGTGCGAGTGTGAGTGCCGAGTAATTGGGAGGACTGAGTGGATTGATACTCTGAGGGTATGCATATGGTTGTTCACTATGTGGTACTGCATTGACATGCACACTTGACATACAAGCATAGAGACACATATTTCCTCATGTTGTACGGTATCACGTCATTCATGACTTCTCATACACATTGACATGTAGGCATAGAGATGTACTTTTCCTCATTCCATTTGATAATGAAACACTTACCTATTAAAAAGTTTAGGAAGGAAAATCACGATTTTATAAACTTACTCATATTTTGGTGTTTTCGGTATAGGATTTGGGTTTTCACTGTTATACTTGAAAATTATGTCTATTTTCTGGAACTGTGAACGAGCTAAACATTTTATTTTTGAGTTATTTCCTGTATCACTTTTATTATATTGTTATGAGCTATTGTTGGTTATTGGTGTTCGACTTTGACCTGTGTTTCAGCTCGTCACTACTTTCAACCTAAGATTAGGTTTGTTACTTATTGAGTACATGGGGTTGGTTGTACTCATACTACACTTCTGCACCTTACGTGCAGATATTGGATGTTAATGTTGCTGTGATCGACGGGAGCGGGATTCGAAGATGTACCTGCATTTCGGTTGTAGCTGCCTCTTGTTTATGGTAGCCTTAAATTTATAAAAAATCTGTTTATGTACATTTCGAATAGATGATGTATTTATTTCATACCAGGTTTGTAAAGTCTAATCTTAGAAGCTCATGATTTGTACTACCAGTCCTTGGGAATTGTTGTTTAAAAGCAGTTTTATTATCCTTTCTTTTCTTAATAAATCTCATCTAAATTGGATAGCTGTTAATTGGATTACCTGACGGGTTGAGTTAGGTGGCATCATGACTAGATGGATTTTGGGTCGTGACACTACTACGATCGCGTAGGTTACTACTGGCAGTGCATTTAAGTTGCCAATTCTAAGATTTTATCCAATATTTCATATTTTGAGCCCTAGACTTCAAGAAGAGGTGATTTTGAAGAGTAATTTCACTACTACATTGGAAGTAATCAATCTTCACTTGGATTTGATTTTACATAGTGATTACTCATGGATTTCTACACCTAAAACTTGGAAGTTTGAAAGCAAATTTGGGATTTTTGTCTATAATTTAAGAGAGTGTATTTTAGGGATTTGAGTACTGATTTGGACTCGATTTTGAAACTAATTACATATTTGGACTCGATAGGTTATGGGTTATCGAATTTTGATATTGGTTTTGGATTTCGGGTATGTGAGCTCAGGTTGACTTTTGTTAACTTTTGGGAATTGCTTCAAAGATCAAAGCTTTATAGATTGGGATCACTTTTTATGGTATTTTTGACTTCCTTGGATGATGTTTCACTTGAATTTGCATGATTGGAGGGCTGGATCGATGTTTTTGACGCAATTTGATGTTGAGGACTAGCTCGGATGAGATAAGCATCTTGCCTAAGCTTGGTTTGAGGGTAATTTTCCTATTGGATGTGATATTTGTTTTATATTGGGGTGACGTATATGCGAGGTGACAAACTTATATCCATGAATCGTGGTTATTCATAATTCGGGTAGATCTTAGGCTATTAATATCTTGTTTTGATATCATGCTTCTTTAATATCACATTTTCTCAATTTGTATGACGACGTGAGTTATTATTCATGCTAGAAATCATGTTTAGGCTATTTTCATATTTGTTTGAGACATGATAAGGCTATTTTTGCTATGTTGAGCTATTTACCTTAGCTGTAGTCATACTGTTCAGTCATGGTATTATTTTAGTGTGTTATATCAGTCTCTGTGCACTTTTTATATGTTATCTCACATGTTGTTGGCGTCCTTGGACATGACACATGTTTGAGCTGAATTGTGACACGTTGGTATATTCCGTGTGGTATATTGAAGTATGTTTTTGTGAGATATTGGCATATGGAGACCTAAGCGGATTGATGACTGATCTTGGTCATAGAGCGTATTTGATATTGATAGTAAGGTGACGCATGCACCAGGCCGCAAGTTGGGTTGAGTGGTATTGATATTAAGGTCACGCATGCGCCATGTTGGGATAAGTGATATTGATCGTTGACTTAGATTTGATCAGTGTTTGGAAAAGGACCCACCCTTCCAGAGTCAGGTAATAACCGTGGGTGCAAACACATGGTCATATATGTGCTTGGTGAAACACTTGTGTCAGACACCCGTATAGTGATGAGTGTGTGTATCTGTGTATGAGGTCCATGGGCTTTGAACCAGGCACCGTGAGCGTGCTTAGAGTATGATTGAAGAATACTTTGTTTCATTTTAACTGTGATTCTTTATTAACTTGGCATGTATAATTGACATGCAGGCATAGAGCTATATTATCCCTCGTGCTAATTAGTATTTGATGAGTCTACTTGATGTTTACAACTTGATATTACAATTTATTCTTGTTAAATACATATCTAAGTGAATTCTGTGGAAGTTGATGCCTTGACTGTTATATCTGAAAAACATGTCTATTTCTCCTCTTGTTGTGTTAAGTTGGGTCTGTTATTATTTGAGCTACTTTCCTTCATTTTCTAGTATTTCGCTTTTATTGCTATTGTTGGCTATGAAAAGTGAGCATTGGACCTTGCCAAACTCGTCACTGCTTTCAGTCCAAGGTTAAGCTTGCTACTTATTGAGTACATGGGGTCGGTTGTACTCATGCTATACTCTACACATCGTGTACAGATCCAGGTGTTGCTAATCGTTTATTTTCCTGTTGCTAATCGTTTATTTCCCTGAAAAACACATCGTGTACAGATCCAGATGTTCCATTCATAGGACTAGAAGTTCCTTTCCTTATTTCATGTTGACACTATTTAATCTTTCGGATAGTATTATATTTGATTCAGACCTCGTATTTACTTATTCTATAGAACTCATATACTCGATGACACCAGATCATGAGATGGTTTTAGTTGCATTGTTGCTATTGACTTTAGTTATTTATAATTATTCCAGTGATGAGACTATTCAATAGTGTTATATAAGTTTGTTTTTGCCTATTGATTGATCGCTTGCCTAGCAAGCATTGTTAGGCGCCCTTCACAACTCCGGTAGGATTTTGGGTTGTGACACCAGATTTTGTGGTGATTTTCAGTTGTATCATTGTTTTGACTTTAATTATTTATACTATTCTGTTCTTGAGACTATTTTACTATGTTGTGGAAGTTTATTTCTATATATTGGTTGTTGGTTTGCCTAACAAGCAGTGTTAGGTGCCATCACGGCTCCAGTGAAATTTTGGGTCGTGATAACTGCATGGATCATAATGCAAACTAATTTCTAGAAAATTATATTGGCTTTACTCGTTGAGATGTGAAAATAGTATCCATCAAATACCATTGAAATAGTAGATTCCCTTCATATAGCGTGTTTCTACTTTGTTGGATAACCATGAAGATGAATATGAGATCTTGACTTGCAAGAAAAGCAATAAACTTTATTATATAAAACTTAATATAAAGGTATTGATGAATAGAAGAAAATAATAATGTTTTCATAAGTTAAAGCTGCAATACAAGTGCAAATTAGGACTCCTACATATTTAAATAAAGCAAAAATTAATAGCCAAAATTTTAGTTAATTTTAAAGTTCTATATATTAGAAAATTTGTTGCAGCTTTAAAAGTCAAATAAAGTTTTTCATGGTCGTCCATTGTCAAATCTACATATAAAACATAAAAACAACATTTATAATCAATCAAATATAACTATACAGTATATTGTCAAATATGTAAACCACAGATTTAATCAGACGACTTCCAGAAAGTGATTTACATATATACCAAATCAAGTGAGAAACTTTATTAGAAAAAAATCAAATAAGAAATTATTTATTATTCATCTCATGTGAATCACAATAGTTCTATCAAGTCTCGTCCCTCTCCGACTTATTAAGTATGACCAATTACATGTGAAAATTAAAGAGATAATATTTACCTTGATGTGTGAAATAGACATCATAAATAGAAATAAATAACAAAAATCTTATATTTGAGAATATGAAAAAAATAGTGCAAAGAAAAAATAAGATGTTATATAAAACGAGATTCATGAAAAATTAAACATAAATCACGCATCAAATAATAAAAATATAAGATGTATTGAAAAGACGAAAGCGAAATTAATGAGAAATAAGAGAAGATACCAATGTTCTGTAATGAAGATGAACATCTCCTTCTTCTCCTTTATGGAAAGCAATTAGATTCCCATTTTATCTCGTCATGCAAGAGAAGGAATTAGAGTTAATTAGAAGTCCATGAAACTTAATATATTCGCAGTGTTTTTGTCCCGGTCTAATTAATAATCTTAAAAAATTTAGGTTTTCTAGTTCAAATAAGAAAATGTTTAATAATGTAACAACCCAACCGGTCGTTTTGTGTATTTGAGCTCCATTCCCCTATTTGATGCTTCACGTATGCTTCTTTGTTATTTTGTGACTTGCGGGATTGTTGGTTTGTTTCAGAAAAGTTTTGGAGTAAATTGGAACACTTAGTTCTATGGTTGGAATCTTAAATTACAAGAGTTGACCGAAGTATGACTTTTATGTAAACGACACCAGAATGATATTTTGATAGTTTCACTAGGTTTGTATGGTAATTTTGGACTTATACATATGTTCGGATTTGGATTTAGAAGTTCCTAGG
>AWOL01S0027861.1:34037-49480 GCA_000715115.1 Nicotiana otophora | reverse complement strand
CCCCATTCCACTCTCTATTGTTTCCCACTCCTTGTCCCCCATGCTTGTCCCCTATCATAAACCCCATACCCATTTTCAGCTATTACAAGACACATAACACACAAAAAAAGAGAGGAGAGCTGAAAAAGAAAGAAAAAACGAGCTGCCTTCCTCTTCTTCTTCCTCACCACACATTCAGCTTCCTCCTAAAAAAAACAAAAAATCATCACTGTCCAGCCCTCAAACCCAGCAAAGAATAGCCCAAAAATGAGCTCAAATCCCTCACCAAAACGCAACAAAGACGTCCGAAAAACCAGCTTCTAACATCACTAAAAGAGCTGCAACTTCAGTTTCATTTTCAGCCCATGAACTCTAAGTTTTAACCACTAAAAACGAGCAGAAATAATCCCAAACTCCAACTCTAAAACACCCCCAAGAATACCCCAAAATCCAACCCAAATCAGCCCCAAAACGGTTCCAAAGGCAGCTGAAAAACACACTATTTTCTAGCAAAATCAGCTGCGAAAATAGCCAAAGCAAAGTGACGAAAATCAGCAAGAAAAAAAAAGACCAATTTCCAGCTAAAGAATCAGTCCTGCCCGCTTTCAAGCTTGTAGGCGTTTGTTTTTTCATTCTAATATGACGTTGAAGATTCATTAGTAACATGAAAGAAAATTTCTCCGTTGAGGTTCATCCTTCTACTCTCGTTTAAAGTTTTGATTACTACATATGTGAATATATCGTTTGAAGCATGAAATTTGTAAAGATTATTCAATGTGATGTAGATTTTTGTCACTTGATTATCTTGTTAGCTAGTTTTGTTGAATATCTTGATTTTGTTTTACCGGCGTAGTTCTTGAATATCTTATCATAGTTAGTTTTGTTTTTACTTGTAGTTAAAGCTTAAAAATTGCATGATAACTAGATAATGTGTGGGTAGTATTTTAAAAGCAGGAGTTTTTTAGGTCATTTATTGAGTAGCTACATTATACCCGCTAGGCTTTGGGCCACAATAATATCTGCCAGGCCCAATTTAATAAGAACAAAAGCTGAACCATTTTCCTCGATTATTCCTTAATCTTTGCTTCACAATACATCTCAAATGTAGTTTAGGAAATAATTTATAAATGCGCTACAATGTTTTAGGCGTGTATTAATAAATAAATTATCGTTATTATGTATACATCCGCGTGACATAATTACGATTCCAAAAAGATTAAAGGCAAGGTATGCATTCACGCAACTTTGACAAAATAATCTTAATAATTAATAAAGTGTTATTAGTTGTGTACACATACTCGTGACATGATTTTGGCACAATAAATAAAACGAATTCACACACGCGATTTGTTTCAAAGATAATTTTATATTTTAATAATAAAAGCGGACATAGATAAAATATGAAAACCAATAAATCACAGTTTGTCCAAAATTAATTCAAGCCAATTTTAGTCAATAAAGCGACCGTGCTAGAACCACGGGACTCGGGGAATGCCTTCCACCTTCTCCCCGGTCAACAGAATTCCTTACCCGGACTTTGTTTTGCAGACCAATAATAAAATAGTCAAATCTTTCTTTGACTAGGGATTCAAACAAAATGTGACTTAGAACACCCAAAAAATCAATTCAAAGTGGCGACTTTGTAAATAAAATAATCCCTATTCAAGTTTGTCACTTTAATTGGAGAAACTCTTTAACCCACCATCCACAATCAATAACACATTTATCTTTTGTGGGGGGTAAAAAGTAGGTGTGACAAGAACAAGCCCAGGCTTTCCCCTCGTGAAGCTAGGGCAGAAGCTCGTACAAAATAAAAGCACAATATTGATGCTGGTGAATCGTCGATACCTGTCAAATCTGAAAAAAGGAAAGGCAAAGAAATTGATTTCGATGATGATTTCGTCGAAGAAGAAGCTGTCATTAAAGTTGCAAAAAAAGTTAGAGTGTCTCCTAATGTAAAACCTTCAAAAAAGAAGAAAGTTCAAAAATCTTCTAAAACTGTTCCCCAACAGTCTTTGGTGAAGGTAAAAATTTAGTAGTTTCAACAATATATTTTTTTTAAAGCTAAAAAACATTGTTCTCATTCTTATGAATCAACATAATTTTTGTTTTTGTAGTTGTAGAAAATTTGTCTACATTGTGTAGATTTATGGTTTCTGATTGTAGATACATTATTATATAAACATTTTGCCTAGTTTTGATTTGTTTTAAAGATTGTAGATAAATTATAATATAATTGTAGTTATTTTATTTTATGTTTTGACTCTATTTAGCTGATTGTAGATAAATTATATTATAAATATAGTTATTTTATTTTCTAGTTTTAAGCCTTGTTTTAATAACTTTCTTTTCCTTTTGCTGCAGAATGGACCATTTTTTGTACCTCCTAATATTGATTATGGTATCACTAGGTTTCAGACATTATCCGACCCCATTATTCCTGGGCAAAACAAGGATTTACTGTCTGAAAATGGTTTAAAGCTTTTTAAGAAGACATGTTTTGGTTATTTTCTTTCCTTGCCCAGAATATGTATGCAAAATCAAGCAATCCATCTTCTCATGAAGTATGAATTGAATGCATCTGGCTCCACTTTTTTTCAGCAGAAATAAAGGTTCATAGGCTGAATTTTGGTTTGAGAGAATTTGCCCTGATTAGTGGCCTGAGATGTTTTACGGAAGTACCTACGTATGACATAAAAATAATAAGAAACTATTTTCCAAACAAGAAAAAAGTTCAGAAGTCATACTTAAAACAAATTGTAACCATCCGTAGTTGGGTGAACGGCGAGGATGCAGTCAAGTTGTGTATTCTATACTCATAGAATTCTTCCTTTGTCCTTCAGACTTGATAGACCATTTTAGGTTTTATTTGGTGGACTCAGGACAGTATGTGAATTACGCATGGGGTAGTGAATCTTATACACAATTGCTTCAATCTGTTAGGCACAAGCTCAACCCTTCTGTTCATTTTTATGTCATTCGAGGCTTTGCACTAGCTATGCAAATATGGTTGTATGAGTGTTGCTCTACCGTCAACACTGGTATAGCTACAAGGGTTGCTTATTCTACCCCTCGCATACTTAGCTGGTCAGCTAGTAAGGACAGGATATGGTTATCTGCAATTGAAGATAGAATGATCAAACCAGCATGGATTAAGGTAAATGGTTTTCACTTATGCGCATACAATCAAATATAAATTATCTACAACCTTTATACATATTATGTCTAAGTCACTCTCATTTCTTTTTTTTTTCACTCAGTTCACTAATATAATTGAAGCACCAGAAGAGCTTTCAAGAATTAATTTGTCAGATAAAGTTGAATACATCCTTGAAAAAGTTGAAACCAAGCCCGAGCATCCGATAGATGTTGCATCTCCATCCGGACACAAGCAGGCAATTGGAATAAATGACAAGAAAGATATTCTGAAACAAATAAAAAAATTAATAAAAGATGTTGACAAGGTAACATATTTACATAATCCTGGATGGTTTCTTTAATTTATGTTATGCAAATTATTTCGTTAACTCTCTATATTTTAATACGTAGGTTGGTTCAGATCTTGGATCTTTTAAAAAAGATGTTTTTGAAGAACTAGGTAGCATTCGACTGCTATTCAATGACTCAATCAAGGCTGTTTTGCAGGCGATAAACAGTCAAAAGGATAGCATTGATGCCAAGGTTTCATTAGAAATATATTCATTTTACACAACAATTTTTATCACGTCTAAGTTTATATTATTGTTCATAAAGTATATAGCCTAACAAATTAAATGCCTGCAGTTTGCTGGGAGTTCTACAAAAAATAATGAGCACTCAAAAGAAAAGAACAATCAACACTTTCTAGGCAATATTGATAAACCAATGCATGCCATCAGTAGTAAAACATGCATCTACAATATATCTACATATACATATCTACATTATATCTAAAATATATCTACCTATTGCCTAATTTTGTATCAACTAATATGCATTATCTTTCCAATTGTTTTCTTAGATACTGGGCACGTGAATGACATAAAAATTGAGGAGAATGTTCCTGTACATGTTGATTTATCTTTCCAATTTTAAGGGGCATTTGATGAAGAGAATGCAGGTATGATTTAGTACATATTATCATCATATTTTACAATACATTTTGTATATCAGATGCAGGATAACATTTCAACAAATTTACTATATTTAAACTATAATTTGTATGCTAATAATAACGATATCAAGTACTAACAACTTTCAAACAAAAAACAACAACAAATGTTTCCTATTCTAAGTAGTAGTATCCTGGATAAAATAATAAAACATAGGGTAAAATAATTGTAGCACAAATCTGCTACAAATAAACTTCAACTGACTTGTTCTTAGATAACAATTTGTCTACAACTTTACTACAAAATAGCTACAACTATACAATCTAACTATAATTTTTCTACAGAAAAGGGCAACCAATTCTTCTTCTTTCGGACTTGTGTTCTCTCGTTCACAGCTGGTGCACCTTTTCTTCTTACTAATCTCCTTGTCACCTCGCTCTCATTAATTGCACTAGTATCTTGCTTCTTCCTAGTATAATCCCAAAGTAGCGCTCTATAGCGTCTACGATGTTGATCAATATCAGAAAGGTCTTCCTTTGAAACTGCTAGCTCTCCAATGCTGACATATTCTGCAAATGCAACCATGTATACACCACAGTCACTGCAAAAAAAAAATGGAAAAGATTTAGCATTCATTGTAAAATAAAATCTGTTAAATAGATAGAAGGAAAAATAGCTTTTTCATACAGTGATCCCTCTTTTTGCTGGGGTATCTCACCGACCAACCACTGAATATCAAGAGGGTCAGTAACACCTTTTTCAATATATGCCTTTGTGTTCTTGTAGTTGATGTCTGGACGCTTGCCATAGAAGCCGGTGTATGACAAGTAGAGGGGGATCATAACAACAAACTTGTTGATAACAGATTTAACAAGGTTGTGATTTCGAAAAGAGACCATAAAATCATAAACATATACAACCCTATCGGTAATGTCAAACACAACCAACAACTAATAAAATTTTTCCACAATATTTATGGGCATAATCACAAAATCAACTTGATCCCATGCAACATTTGCGAGCAATCTGTACCCCAATATATATTCTGATACGACATCCTGGGGTTTGATAACAACAAGCTTCTTTTCGGCAGGAGCATTGATGTACCTCTAATAAATTTGTTCAATTCTAGTCTTGAACATACAATCAATGGTTGTAAACCGTATCTTGTTTTGAGGACCATACTTTCCTCTCTTTCTCAAATAGTATAAAATAATATCAATGTGCTGTATAAAAATAGATTTCATTAATTCTCAATGCTTCCTACAAGTTAACTACAATATATCTACAAAACAAAACTACAAAATTTGGAGATGACAGAATAATACAGCTAGTCATTAAATTCTGACAGGGTATGTGTTTACCGAGTCATTGAGGACTTGTCCGGGATGTGCCAAAGTATAAAATCACTCTTTTTTATCAACTTTCTCAACTTCAAGATCATACTACGGCTTAAGCTGGTTATCTTTTACAGAATAAGGCGCCTTCCTCCTATTTAAATACATAGCAATTACAATAAATATGTAGATTCAAGTGGAAATCCAAAAGATGAATGCACTCAAAAATATGAACAAATTGTATAAACTAACCTCTTTGAAACTGTATCGGTACCAAGGTACAACCACTTGTTGAATTCTTCTAACAAGTCAGGATCAACATCTTCGCCAATAACTCCAGTAAATGGATGCCTGATGAGGAAAATTGGAGGTCCAACAGAAGTGCTCCCACCAGAACTGTAAAAAGAGAGAAAGGGGGATCGAGCATGCTTTCCAGACTGCCTTGTTCTTCCTTGATGCACATGGGTTGTTTTATCTTTGTTAAACTCGCCGAACTTAATAATCTGGGAGAAGTTCTCTAGAAGCTAAAAATCATCAAGTATAAACTTCCCTTTTCTTAGATCTGAAGTCGTTGTCCGAATCACCTACATTAACGTAGTCAGCTAGTTCACCTCCTTCTTCACAACAATCATCTCCTTCTTGTATAAGATTCTCTTCTTGAATGGGAGATTGCATTTTTGTCTCCTTCTCCTCATTCTTTTGTTCTCCTGGAATGCTTATTTCTTTACAATTTAACTATAATTATGTATTATACATACAAAAAATACATAATCCAATCAAGTTATGAAAGGCTGAAATTAATACACTTAATAATTAAACAAAACAAATACAAACCAACTGCATTAAGAGCTGAAAATATTTCATTATAGGAGACAGTCTTTATTCAATTTATCAATACAATTACACCTCAACTATAATTCTCCAGAACACCTCAACACAATTTATCAAAAAATCTTGTGACTTTATCAAGTTTTATTCTCTTGGGAGTATTCTTACAAGATCTTTTGTTATGCCATTCTAGTCCGCAATTGCCACATGAAACCTTGTACTTCTTTGCATTTACTTCATCATATGGTTTGTATCTTTATTTTTGAGGTCTTCCTGGCTATTTTTTCTCGGTAGGTGGCATTACAACTTCTTCAGCTATATGTTGTGGCGCATTCCATTTGCTTTCATCAGCCAATGGGTCTACTGGTATTTCATAAGTATGCAAGAGGCTCTCCCTCATGTAATAAGGAGAACAATAGTTTTTATAAGACACATTCATGTGCCCTAAAGCCGCTAAAGCATGTGCACAAGGAAATTCATCAAGCTGGAATTGTCCACAACTACATCTCTTGTTTTGAAGACAAACAATATAGCGCTGCACACCATCTATCACTGTATGGATGTGATCTCTTGAAGCCCCCACCTACAATTTCATTATAAACACACAATAATTTGTCAGAAACATATACAAAATAACTACAATTATTCAACATTTTATCTACAATGACTGTATGTATTTAGTTTGATGGAATAATTGATCCGATGTCATTGGATATAGCTTACTCTCAGCTTCTGCGATAATGTCATGTTGTCCTCCAACTCTTTGTTGTATTTTTTCTAAGGTATGTGAATGTACCCTTTATTTTCAATAATTTTTATTAGTCCAACGTTCAAGAAGAGTCCTCATGTACTCTAATATTTCTACTATTGGCAGCTCTTTTGCATCTCTTGTTACCACATTCAATGACTCTGCAATGTTTGATGTCATCGTCCAAGTTCTGTTCACCGTAGCATGTACTCGAGCCCATCTGTGATAGCCAATATCGTATAGGTACGCTTTAACACGTGTGTCGATCTCTTCAATCTTTGACATTCTTTCATTAAATTCATCAAGCGTGTATGATCGTGTCGTGGCAAATTACAATTCGCTTAACTTTAGATGACCCTTCTTGAAATTTGACCTTATATTTGTCCAAATATGCCACATGCAAGCATAATGTGGCATGCCGGTATAAACAATAGATGTTGCCTTCAAGATACTCTCATTCTGATCCGAAACAACACACATATTTAGTTTTTCACCATATGCATATTTGCACTGCTCAAAAAATCACTTCCATGATGCGTCATTTTCTGAATCAACAACAACGTATGCCAGTGGTAATATGCTACCTATCATATGTGGCAAAAAGAAATTCAATTTTCATAATAAAACTATAGAGGAAAAGAAATACATACAAAAAATAAATTTACAATAATATTTCTATAATAAATCTACAATACCTGCTGCATCCATTGTGCTAGCTGTTAGCATTATTTCCCTGTATGCCGACTTCAAGAAGGTCCCACCAACTATTGCAACTAGCCTAGAATATTCCCAACCATTGATTAACGTACTAAGCGCAACAAATGCGTATAAAAAATAGTCATCATCAGTCTTCTGCAATTTAACTACCGACCCCGGATAAGTCTTCTCCAGAATATACAAAATAACTAGGCAATCGACTGTAGGAGTCAGCAGGATGACCTCTCAAAAATTTCAAAGCCTTTTTCTTTGCTCTCCAAGCTTGCATGTATGTTAAGTTCACGCCGTGTTTAGACAATATATCAGTTTGTATGTCTTTTGGTGTGTAAATTATCTTATGATCCGCATATTTGGTATAATCATGCTACCAACTACCATGGTAGTAGGTTTGCATTGTATGCATGTATTGTCCATCAAAGAGCATGTGTGCAAGCTGTTGAATTTTCGAACCTTGAACAATGCTGAATCATTTATGCTGGTGGACTTGAAGTGCCATGTACAATTGCCCCCAACACATACCAGGCAGTGGCTACAGAATAAAAATAATCTAAAGAATGTTATGAAAAATGTAGCTACAAAATAATAAGCTGTTTAAGCATAAAAATCTTATATTTAACAATTTATATACAAAAAACTATAAATTATCTATAATTTGTATACAATGATATTACAAACTATACAAAAAAATATAAATAAACTACAAATTAAACAAAGATATAATTTTTGACAATTAAACTATTCCTACCTTCTAGCAATAGATCTTTTCACCTTAAATTGGAACTTGTTCATGATGAATAATGCTTCATTGCACTGGCAATTATTTGCTTGTCTTTGTATACTTGGCCTACTTCAATAACACTTGGCGTATGTTCTGTTATGATGATACTTTCATATTCCACTATTGCCGGAGATGTTGGCATATCAATCAACTTCAGTGTTCCAGATGAACCTGCAATCAATTAAAGCTAACTACAGTTCTGACATATATTGTAGATAGTTTGTAGTAAAATTGTAGAACACGTGAAATTCAATACTTCTATATTCATAACAGTTGAACTACACTTGTTATGTAATTTTTTTGTAGCAATATTGTAGAAAAAGTGAAGAACGCATGAAATATAAACAAACATCACCACTGATATAATAGAGCAAACCTGCAATTGTGTTCGAATTAGAGATACTGCATTCTAAATCGAAATCACGCGCTGTTATATATAGCGGATACATTCCTAAACTTTTATTTTCCTTTTTCGTCTCCATGTATACTCGAACTCCCATATCGTTCCGAATTTCCATTGGAGGACAATGTTCGTTGACAATGTATTTGATTCCGATAATTTTTTCTGATGTATCGATCATTAGATGCTCTGCGATTGCAGAATTCAACTGACTATAATTTGAATCTTCGCTGACTACAATTTCGTCAACATTAAAATCTATATATCTCCCAAAGCTATCCCAATTACCATTTAGCTAAAGCATAATAGCTATTTTCGACATTATTTCGCGGAATTTAGTACAATTGTAGATAATAGCTTCGCTTATGGTTGTGAAACCAGAATAGACAGAGAAAAGTAGAGTATCGGAATAGTGAGAAAAATGACTTAATTGCAGGCTTAATTCTTTGCGATTATTGCGTTGCAAAAATCTAGGTAGAATCCTACGCTATCCCAAAATCCCGTTTCTGAAAAAGGAATGCTACTGCAGAAAGGATTCTAGTTTAAATAACTGTATAGAATTTTTAGACAAAACATGTTCAGGCCGGGTAATTAAGTAAAGATGGATATTTTTGATAATAAAGTTTCATATAGTGTATAAGAATAAAAAAATTCCATTGAAGAATTTGAGCCTTTTGGACTTCAAAAAATTTGTGATTGATGAGATTGGCCTATATCTCCTAGAAAAAAAGTGATAAATGACAATACAAAATCTTAAAATTGACTATATATTAATATTTGTCAAAAAATAACTTAATATATTAATATAGGGAATTGCCAATTATTGAATTGAATGAATACAAAAAGAAAGAAAAATAATAATGATAATTTTTTGAATACTTTTAACTTATCCTTTTTCATCCTTGTTGATCTAAGTTTGCACTTTTACCAATATGACCCTTAATAATATACTATAATTGATTTTGCTCTATTGTTTGATATATTTATTTTTTTACAATCAATGCTCTTCTTGTGGAAATAAACCTCAAATATTTTGTTAACTTGAAAACTAATTTTACTTATATGATAATTCTGGAAAAGAATTAAATTGATTTCTTATGCTGGAATATTTAAAAAAAATAGTATTGTTTTGTGTACGGCATCATGTTGTTGCAGTAGTATATGAGATATAGATAATTTTCAAACTCCTTTCCTGCTCAAACAATAATTTTTCTCCATTAATATTTTGTATTTAGACACCACATTCAGAACAAATATTTATGTATCTACAAACATCACTTTTAATGGTAACAATATATATAAACTTCCTCTTTGAATTATAAATGCCCTACAAGAAGAGTGAATGTCAAACATTTTTGGAAATCAAATTTAAGAAAAGAAAATGTAATATACTTCTATTTTTACCAAATAATATCTATTTTAAAACCTTAAATATTAGAATTTCCTATATGATTCAAATAAAAAAAATTAATAATTAAAATTTTAGTTGATTTTAAATATTAAAAAAATAATTAAATTATAATTTTTCAAATATGAATTTATATTCGAAGAATAAAAAGATCGATCAATATTCCAAAAATAGTGCCGAAAGAATTATAAATATGCTACATTGTTCAAATAAGAAAATTATATCTATAAGGTACAACATTTTTTTAATAGTTCTAAATGTCAGGACTTACTATAAATATTAGATTTACAAGTGGTAATTAAAAAATAGCCACAATTTCAAAAGTAATCGAAATTTAGCCACTTTTCATATAAAGATAAATCTGAACGAAACTACTGTTCAAAATTCGAAAAATATTCCAGCATAATATACTGGAGTTCCAACATAATATACTGGAACTCCAACATATTATATTGGAGTTCCAGTATAATATACCGCCCCAGCATAATATGCTGGAAGTTCATACAGAGGTAACAATCTCCAGTATATTATGCTACCGATCCGTGTTGCAGCAAAATAGTGGCTAATTTTCAATGACTTTGCAAACACTGACTATTTTTGAATTACCAATCCGAAAACTGGCTAGCCCGTGCTATTTTTACCTTGTTTATTGTTTCTCCCTTCGAAATTCAACTCTATGAAATTAATTATAAGAGCAAATCATCTTGATCTCATGTCTACTTTTCTTTTTCATTTTCCTCAAACGATAAATAATTTAGTATTAGAATGAATTCATTGGAACAGATATAATATCTTAATTGATTTTAAATTCATAAATATTGAGAATTCATACTTAGTTGAAATAAGAAACGATTTAATAAGCAAAATTGTACTTAGTTGGTTTCAAATTCCTAAATATTAAAAAAGTTAGATATGTGATCCCAAAAAAACTTAACCGTGCATAGTATTCCCTCCAGTAATTTTATATCAGTATTTTTCAATGCATTCCCAAAATCAAAGTAAGCCTAAAGAACCAATACTGCCACTTTTATTATACTTATTAATTATGAATATTCATATATTTTTTCTCAAAAATAAATACTTAACACTCTAATAAAACGAAAATCACATTCAAACTAATATTGGGCGAGATTTCCACAATAAAGGTAATGTAAGTATTTGATTTGTTGAATAAAGTGAGCGTATCTACAAATTAGTGGAGTGTTGAGTGTAATTTACCAAAATTGAGCACTTAAACAGCTATAACAATTATTGATGCAAAGAAGGAAAAGTTCCCTTTCAAAAATAATTGCAATTATTTTAACCTAATTTCACTTTTTGCATCTACAGTGTTCCTTTTTCAACAAATCAAGAATTCGCACAAATTTCTTCGGTTTCTCAAATTCGTGTTCTCATTTTTTCATCTCTTTTTCTGTCCTCTGGCGCTATTACGTTTAGCTGCGTTTCTGTCTGGTGAGTTCGGTATGTCAATTTACTGTAATTGTTTGGCACTTTTTCTTTCTTTTGTTTTTTGGTGGATCCATGGAATTTTTTATCGCATTTATTAGCATATTGTATCTCCTTTGACGCATAGTATGAATATACGTAGTCAATTTTGGGATGAAGATTTCTATTGCGCAGTAGCTCCAAAACGTGTCAAGTATAATGCCACTCTTTGAACATAGACAGTTGTAATTTTGCTCAATTTACTAATAGAAATTTCAATTTTTACTCTGATAAAATAGTTCCTCCAGAATCCTTGAGCAATTTTCTACTCCCTTTTATTAATGTGCAAAATTTTGTGTCAGGATTATTTACACGCAAGTTTTTGATTGAACAGAGTCGCAAGCAGCAGTATATAAACACTTCATTCAACTCCTTCAGAGAAATAAAGTATGGGGATTATAAAAGATGGTTCAGTATCAGGAATATTACCCACTAACAAGGTCTTTGTCGTACATTACCCTGCTTACACTTCTTCAATGGAACGTGCTGTTGAGACTCTTGGCGGCATTCAAGGCATTGTCAAGGCTCGTACTTCACAGTCAAATAAGTTGGAGCTCTATTTCCGTCCAGAAGATCCTTATTCACACCCTGCCTTCGGGGAGCTTAAGCATAGCAATAATTTCTTGCTGAAAATTTCCAAGACTAAAGTAAGGGATGTCGATAGTAGTTGTGGGATATCGAGACAATCTTCAATAAGTCCTGTTAACTGTGAACAAGAAAATTCACATTCATTAACTGCACAAAAGATGAATGAGTCTAGATGTTTGATGACAACTACTAATTTGCAGGAGCATCTCTCGGCTAATATTGTTTCTCATGTTGCTGAAGCTTATCATTTTAATGGAATGGTAGACTATCAGCATGTTCTTGCTGTTCATGCTGATGTTGCAAGAAGAAAAAAGAGACAGTGGGCAGATGTGGAACCTAAATTTGAGAAGGGAGGTCTTATGGATGTCGATCAGGAGGATTTGATGATTTTACTACCTCCTCTGTTCTCCTTAAAAGATATGCCTGTAAATATTGTATTAAAATGTTGTGCAAGTTTGAGCTCGAAAAAAAAACAGGACGAGCTTGACCGGCAAAATTGGGAGATGGAGCGGAGTCTTGGCATTGATTTTAATATCAAAGAGGTTCCTAAACCTGTGGATTGGGAAAAGATCATACTTCAGGGCTCAGATGATTGGAGATGGCAGAAAGTAGTATATGAGCTGTTTGAAGAGCGTCAAATATGGGCCAAAGAGTCATTACCTGAGCGCTTGCGTGATGGGGGTCTGGAGGTTGGAGACAGCAAGCTCAAAAAGCTTCTTGTTAGAGTTGCATATTACTTTTTGAATGGGCCTTTCCGTAGATTTTGGATAAAAAAAGGGTATGATCCTCGGAAGGATCCTGAATCTCGCGTATACCAGCATATTGATTTCCGAGTACACAACCCTAAATTACGCTACTGTGAGAGCCAATTATCATCTGGATTGAAACATAGATGGGATGATATATGTGCCTTCCGAGTTTTTCCGTATAAATGTCAGTTGTCATTGCAGCTTTGTGAACTCAAGGACGACTACATTCAACAAGAAATCAGGAAACCCTCAAATCAAGAAACTTGCGATAGTACAACAGGATGGTTCTCCTCTCATATACTTGATTGCTTGAGGCTGTGCATTGCTGTGAGATTTATGTCAGTATGCCCTCATCCTGATGCAGACTCTTTACTAAAATCTTTCTCTACCCGCTTTGAAAAGTCAAAGAGAATTTGCAATTATATGAAAGTTGCAAGACCTGAAGAGCAAGAGAAAGTCAATAAAGAAGCAGAAAACAATGAAGTCGATGAACAAGCAGAAAACTATGAAATTGACGAACGTGATGATTCAGAAGATGATGAAGATGAGTTTGAGAATGATGATGTTGAAGATGAGATGGATGCATACGAATCTCTTGACCTTGTTGGCCAGGAAGGGGATGTCTCTCTGCATGATGATCCACAAACAAACCATGATAACGTTTCTAGAGATTACTTGCAAGAGCTATTTGGTAATTTTCCATTCAGTACAGCGGGGGTGGATGAAGTGCAAGATGATCAGAGTCTTGGAGAATATCAGATATATGACCAATACAACGATGGCTCTTATTCCGAAGATGATGACTACTAAGATGTCTTTGGTATAATGATAAGAAGCAGTCGAGCAATACCAGAATATGAACTGCTGAATGAACAGTTGCATTCACAGTAGCAGTTGCTACAGGGAAATAAGCTTTTTGGCAGCCTTCTTCAACTTGAACTCTGCACCAAGTTCTGCTCAAGTTTACTAGAATTGGATAACTTGTCAAGTTTTTATATTTATAAATCGTACTAGTAATATATAATCTTAGTGTTCCTCATTTTGATAATCTCAACAAGTTTGGTTTGGGATTTGTATGTTAGATTAAGTATCGGGATTTAAAGAACATCTTGTTTTAGAGAACATCTAATTTGTCTTAAAAACAAACTTTTCCTTATTGAAACTAAATAGGTCCATATAGAGTGAAACAAATATAGGTAATTCCTTTAGCCAACACCAACTAGTTTGGGATTGTGTGCACATTTTTTTCTTTGTAGTACTTAACCTCACACTTCATGTCACTAAATTTCTGCTCTTTTTTTTTTTTTTTTTTTTAAATTACTAAAATCTCAAGGCACTAATGGACATTTAGCTAAAATCTAACACAATAAAAGTAAATGATTCACATAGAAGATACCAACTTGTTGAGGTTAATCCATATCCAAGTAGAGATAAGAGTGACATTTAGAGAATCTGTAATTTTCCTTAAAAGGCAATGTTTTGTATAGGAATGGAATCAACCTGATAGGATCCAATATAGCTGATCCCAACTGATTTGGATCGATGCATAGTTGACTGATTGATTGATTTGGAATTGCTGACTAGTATATGAACTGATGGTTTGCAATTATTTCTCTATAGCTTCTATCGGCCAGATCTGTTACCTGTTCTTATGATGTTTTGTTTTCTCCCGAGTATATCCCTATTTGCTCTAGTTGATAACTTCCCATTGCAAAGGAAAAAACCCTGGCACTGTAGGATGTTTTTATTCCGATACGTTTTGCTGATGTTTTCGATTTTTTTTTTCTCTTTTAATAGAGAGGAGGCAGACAGAATCTTCTCGCATCAGGGAGAAGTATCCAGACATTTTACCGGTATGATATCTGCTGTTAAAGCTCTTGCCCTTCATTGATGCTTCAATACTCTTATCCCTCAGTGCTATGTTTTCCCATTCAGGTGATTGTCGAGAAAGCAGAAAAGGCTGATATCTCTGACATTGATAAAAAGTAAGTTGCTTCTGCGACTTTCCATGATGGTGATTGTTAAAAATAAAGCGTTCAGTTTTAAGCTCTATAGTTATTACATTTAAAACACCGAATGCATGTTCAAATCCAATCCAACTATATATTGGTTTCAGCGTGCTAGTTGGTCTTATAGTGTTCTCTTTTGTGGTTATATTTGACTTCTAGGTACATGATATCTGTTTTACTTCATATATTTTTATTTATTTAATTTCTAGTGCTGTTTATTTTTATTTTTTTTAATTATTATTATCATTATTATTTTGTATAATATTTGCTTGATCTCAACTTGTTCGGTCATCCGCATTGTGTCCCCCACCACCCCGGGCCCGGGG
>AWOL01S0027861.1:0-27164 GCA_000715115.1 Nicotiana otophora | reverse complement strand
GCCCTTAAGATTTGGAGGCATTATCTTTATGGGGTGTTCTGTGAAGTTTATACTGATCATCACAGTTTGCAGCATTTGTTCAAGCAGAGAGACCTAAATTTGAGGCAGCGTAGATGGCTGAAATTACTAAAAGATTATGATATTACTATCATGTATCATCCGGGCAAAGTAAATGTGGTTGCAGATGCCTTGAGCAAAAAGGCAGAGAGTATGGGCAGTTTGGCTTTCATTTCAGCAGAGGAAAGGCCATTAGCCTCGGATATTCAGTCCTTGGCTAACAGACTTGTGAGGCTGGATATTTCAGAGCCCAGCCGAGTTCTTGCATGTGTTGTAGCTCATTATTCACTATTTGAACAGATCAAGGCTCGTCAGTATGATGATCCACACTTGATGGTTCTTCGAGAAACAGTACTACGAGGAGGTGCCAAGGAAGTTACTATTAGAACGGATGGTGTTCTGCGACTCCAGGATCGTCTATGTGTTCCTAATATGGATAGACTGAGGAAAAAGATCCTGGAGGAGGCACACAGTTCTCAGTATTCTATTCATCCAGGTGCTACTAAGATGTATCGTGACTTGAGGCAGCATTATTGGTGGCGACGAATGAAAAATGACATAGTTGAGTATGTAGCTAGGTGTCTAAATTGTCAGTAGGTTAAATATGAGCACCAGAGGCCAGGTGGCCTACTTCCGCAGATGACTATACCAGAGTGGAAATGGGAACGAATTACTATGGACTTTGTAGTTGGGTTGCCGCGGACCTTGAGGAAGTTTGATGCAGTTTGGGTGATTGTTGACAAGTTGACCAAGTCGGCACATTTTATTCCTGTTGTAACTACGTATACTTCATAGAGGTTGGCCCAGATTTATATTCAGGAGATAGTTCGGTTGCACGGCGTGCCAATTTTCATCATATCAGATAGAGGCCCTCAGTTTACTTCACATTTCTGGAGAGCAGTACAGAGTGAGTTGGGGACCCGTGTAGAGCTCAGCACAGCCTTTCATCCGCAGACCGATGGGCAGTCAGAGCGGACAGTTCACATTTTGGAGGATATGCTCAGGGCATGTGTGATTGACTTTTAAGGTCAGTGGGATCGTTTCCTGCCTTTGGCTGAGTTTGCTTATACTAACAGTTACCAATCCATCATCGAGATGGCTCCATTTGAGTCTTTATATAGTCGGCGATGTCGTTCACCTATCAGATGGTTTGAGCCAGGTGAGGCTAAGTTATATGGTACTAATTTAGTAAGGGATGCCTTGGAAAAGGTAAAGTTGATTTAGGAGCGACTTCGTACAGCACAGTCCAGACAGAAGAGTTACGCGGATAAGAAAACGCGTGATATATCATTTATGGTAGGTAAAAAAGTTCTCTTGAAGGTTTCGCCGATGAAGGAAATTATGAAATTCGGAAAGAAGGGCAAGTTGAGCCCAAGGTTTATAGGCCCATTTGAAGTGTTGAAACGAGTTGGGGAGGTTGCTTATGAGCTTGCATTGCCACCTAGTCTATCGGGAGTTTATCCGGTTTTTCATATATCTATGCTCCGAAAGTATCATGCCGACCTATCACATGTGTTAGACTTCAGCACAGTTCAGCTAGATAATAGCTTGGGTTATGAAGAGGAGCCAATTGCCATTGTTGATAAACAGTTTCGGCAGTTGAGGTCCAAGAGGATTTCTGCAGTAAAAGTCCAGTGGAGGGGCCAACCAGTCGAGGAAGCGACTTGGGAGGCCGAAGAAAACATGCGGAGCAGATATCCACACTTATTCAGCACTTCAGGTATAATTCTAAACCCGTTCGAGGACGAAAGTTTGTTTAAGAGGTGGAGAATGTGATGACCCAAAATGTCATCTTTAAATTTAATAATTAATTATGTGTTCTAAGACCTCGAAAAGTACTATTTATTATTTCCCGACTTGCGTGCATAATCCGTAAATTTTTTTAGAAAGTTTTTATTTGAAAAATGGATTAAAATGTGAATTAGAGCTTTAAAACTCAACTAAGTTGACTTTGGTCAACATTTTGAGCAAACAGACTCGGAATAGTGTTTTGGTAGTTCCGATAGGTCCGTATCATGATTTGGGACTTGGGCGTATGCCCGGAATCAAATTCTGATGTCCCTAGCCCGAGATATGGAATTTTGATGAAAAATAAAAATGTTTAAGTTCAAATAGTGACTGGATGTCTAATTATGTGAAAACGATCCCGGAATAGAATTTTGATGATTCCAACAGCTCCGTATGGTGATTTTGGACTCAGAAGCGTGTTCAAAATTTTATTTGGAAGTCCGTAGCTAAATTAGGCTTGAAATGGCTAAAACAAGAATTTAAGTTTGGAAGTTTGACCGAGGAGTTAACTTTTTGATACTGGAGTCGGAATCCAGTTCCAAAAATTGTCACAGCTCCGTTATATCATTTATGACTTGTGTATAAAATTTGAGGTCAATCGGAGTTGATTTGATAGGTTTCAACATCGAATGTAGAAGTTGGAAATTTTAAGTTTCATTAAGCTTGAATGGGAGTATAATTCGTGGTTTTAGCGTCGTTTTGTGTGATTTGAGGTCAAATAAGTTCGTATGATGTTTTAGGACTTGTTGGTATATTTGGTTGAGGTCCCGAGGGCCTCGGGTGAGTTTCAGATGGTTAACGGATCAAAAGTTTGACTTAAAACAGCTGCTGCAATTATTTTTTCTTTCTGGTGGAAATTCTGGCCCAAAAATCGAGGCCTCAAATCGAGCTCCCAAGATCGAGGCGGAGGATCGAGGCCATGGATCGAGGGCTGCCTGGGCAGAATTATAAAAGAAGGCATTCGTCTCATTCGCCATTTTTAACAAATTGGAGCTTGAGCATAGGCGATTTTTGATAGATTTTCAAGGAAAAGACATTGGGATAAGTGATTCTAACTTGGATTTGGTCTATAAACATAAATATATCATTGTTCTCGACATTTAATTAGTGTTTTGAGATTGAAATTTGGGAAAGTTTTAGAAATCTCATAGAAATAAATTTTTGAGATTTCGGTATCGATTCGGAGTCGGATTTGAGTGAAACTGGTATGGATGAACTCGTAATTTAATGGGTTGTCGGATTTCGTAACTTTCACTGGATTCCGAGACGTGAGCCCCACGGACGAATTTTTAATTAATTTCGGGATTTTTATTAAAAATATAGTATTTTCTTATAGAATTGATTCCTATAATTTTTAGTGATTGTATCGAATTATTTTGGCTAGATTCGATCTAGACAAAGTTGGATAATCGCGGAAAAGGCCTTCTAGTGGATTAAATTGGAGAAAGACGAGGTAAGTCTCTTATCTAATCTTGTGAGGGGGAAATTACCTCATATGTGATTAAAATTAAATAATTGTTGCTAATTGTGGGGGCTACGTAAGCACGAGGTGACGAGAGTCCGTACGTAGCTACTATTAATGCTAAAGTTCGGGTAGTTTAGGACTCAAAGCATGAATTACTTGTGTAAATTGTATTCTTTGTTTAATTAATATTATTTGATATATATATATATATTGTGAACTTTTAGCTAAAAATATTAAATGATGGAAATCTCATATACTTGATTTTCTATTTAAATTAATTAATTGTTAAGAGAAATTATTCTTCCTCCCGAATTTATCTTATAATAAATATACTCTCCTTCCGGAGGCACATAAGAAAATGTCCTCCTTTCTTGTGGAGCGGGACGAACGCCTCGGCAGGATAGATGCATCTATGGATCGCGCCGCACGTCCCTCGGTAGTGTACACGACACTCTGGATCGGGTCGTACGCCCTCAGTAGAAATCGTGCTTAATAATAATAATAATTACACGATACTTTGACGGTTTATTGCAGCTTGTAAAGCTATTTGATAAATTAAAAATTCATTGAAATTAAATTGCAACTTGTAAAGCTATTTGATAAATTGGAATTCTTATTGAAATTGAAGGATTTAATATATATATTGAGAATTGTTATATTTTGAAGAAATTTAATTATTTCTGCTGGTTAAATAAATTATTGTTATATTCTGTGAATCATGCTGATTTAAATATTCTAGTTTTATTTTAATTATTATTATTGACCCATAGTGAGTGTCATAGTCGGCCATCTCGTACCTACCCCTTCGAGATTAGGCTTGATACTTATTGGGTACACGTTGTTTACGTACTCATACTATATTTGCTGCACTTTTTGTGCAGGATCTGAGACAGGTACTAGTGGAGGACCTATCATCACATATCCACGTCATCCCGAGGCATAGTGGTGAACTGCCTTTCTGAGCCGTTCTACAGCTACCAATGTCTCTTCTTATATTTACATTCTGTCTATTTCATTTCACACAGTATTTGGAGTTTTGTATAATCTACTAGATGCTCGTGCACTTGTGATACCAGGTCTTGGCACACAAACATTATTAGAATTTTGTATTTTATTATTTTCTTGGATTAAAAGTTTAATCAATATATGCTTAATTTATTAGTTGGCTTGCCTAGCTGTAGTGTTGGGTGCCATCACGACCTATAGGTGAAATTGGGTTGTGACACAGCGCCCCCGGCAAAAATGGACGTTAGTACTGTCGAATAGCACTAGTATGTATAGCTAAAAGTACTCTTTCAAAATAGAATGCCCATATAAGAAAAGGCAGCACATAGAAACAACAAGTCACAACCAACAATATCCAAACGTCCAGTTAAAACATAATAATTTACAAAATACGAACTTCATATAAAATTTTTGGTTGGGAGATCATTAGCACCGATATACCACTGTTCATAATATCACCTTTTATAATACTAATATTCACAATACCAATACCACCGTACTTTTAGCACGGAGTCCGATCACGACCCGATCGGCTAGGCCATCTCATTAGAGACATCAACCACAATCACTCTCAATACCAATACCACCATACTTTTAGTACGGAGTCCGATCACGACCCGATCGGCTAGGCCATCTCATTAGAGACATCAACCACAATCACTCTCAATACCAATACCACCATACTTTTAGTACGGAGTCCGATCACGACCCGATCGGCTAGGCCATCTCATTAGAGACATCAACCACAATCACTCTCAATACCAATACCACCATACTTTTAGTACGGAGTCCGATCACGACCCGATCGGCTAGGCCATCTCATTAGAGACATCAACCACAATCACTCTCAATACCAATACCACCATACTTTTAGTACGGAGTCCGATCACGACCCGATCGGCTAGGTCATCGTATTTGAAGACATCAACCAAAATCACAATTTCAATTATAATTTCCAGCACAATCACCACAATATGTGCGGCATGGCGTCCGATCACGACCCGATCGACTAGGCCGTCTCACCACAATGCCGTGTGGATTGACATCATCCTTTTCTATCAATCAAACTCATCCCAATTTAGGAAAATAATTTTATCACATCAATCTCATACCAAATAAGGGGAATAATTCACAAAAATAACATAGGTACAAATGTAGTTACCTCATCATCTTTCAAATTGTATGAATCTCCACTAGTATTTTCAACCAGTAACAATAACAATGTTCCCTTGGCTCTTTTGGCCATTCACAATATTCTTTATTCAAGGCACGGTGGCCGTATTTGATATTCCACACTTTTATTTCTTCCCTCTCATGTATCACCATCATAAATATCAGCATATATAATATTCTGGAAATCACAACTTTAAGTTCATTATAAATGAACAATTTAAGCACAATAGATTTATTTCCGAGAAATGGAGTACAACAATTGGCAATTGATGCGCAAGTTAAAATCATCAACAAGTAACACACTAT
This sequence comes from Nicotiana otophora, assembly GCA_000715115.1. Classification (NCBI taxonomy): domain Eukaryota; kingdom Viridiplantae; phylum Streptophyta; class Magnoliopsida; order Solanales; family Solanaceae; genus Nicotiana; species Nicotiana otophora. The sequence goes on along the minus strand of AWOL01S0027861.1, from coordinate 21,370 downwards.
TTATTCTTGAAATACTTTTTCCCAAAAAGGTCAATACACAATTTCAACTCATGAATATATAGGAGTTCATAATACGTTGGAAATACTTACAAAGCATAGCATTAAATGAAACAACCACATTTGGGCACGACTTGAGTACATAAGCCTTTAGGCAAATCTATTTTCGAAGTCAATTTGGAACAGTTGAATCAAGACTCATTTATTAACCTTTTTCACATCATTTCATTTCATTGGCACCATTGGCCACAAGTATAACTTTCATTCTTGGCACGTTGGCCACACTTTATATCCCCAATTCACTTCCAACCATCTTTATGGATTATCAATAATATGACATTTCCAAATCAAGACTTTAGGTACACATATGAGCAATTAAGAGTCTTAAGAATATTGAGATTTTCTCACACAATTTGGCATACTAGCTTTCATTTGAAATACGATTCAAAGCCACAACATTTTAATATGAAATCCATACTTTGAAACTCACGGGAACATTATGGAATTCGATTCTAAAGAGAAAGTTTAGCCAGCATACCTGGAATTTGCCCCTTAATGATACTACAACAATCCACTACACTAAGCAACTTCAATCTACAATAACAACATCCAATGGGACCAATATTAGTAACAAATTCCATAATTTAGGCCATTTAGGCATTTTATCAAACACCTTATAGGCATGAATCTCTACACCTCTTAACCATAGAATTAGTTCATCTAACTACAACCATTTACCAACAATTTATCCCACCATCATTCTTAAATAATTCATAACTTCCAACATCACATACATGACCATCCATCTACACCCAACCAACAAAATTCCATCAAATAATCACCTTTCAATCTCTACAATGGTTATGTATTTAAATTAGGAACTTATGGCTTCCAATCACCATACTATATGTTCCAATACTTAATTCATACTTATATTCCCATAATATATCCATACATGTAAGTCTATTGGTGTAGGATTACCTTTTGGAAGAAATCTTGCAAAACCCTCCTTTGAGTTCTTGAAGAAATTTCTTGAAGATTTATGTATTTTATGTGTAGATTTCATCAATACTAGTGTATAAATGATGGAATTTAACACTAAGATAATGAAGATTGCTTACCTTGAAGAAGAGGGGAGTTGGTGGTCTTGAGAGAGTGAATAAGAGTTCCCAAATCCGTCCAAGTGAAATGAGGGAAATGAACTCCCAAGGTGAGTACTTAAGGGAAAATCTTCAGGTAGGGGTAGCGTGCCCGTGCCAACGCCAAATGCCTATACTTTACTAGTTTTCAAAGTTGCTGAGAGGACTGGCATGCCACAATCTGTGCGTTGCACTGTACCTAGCACGCTCCCAGTTATTTTCTTTTCGATTTCTTGCTTCTCCACTCACCCTCAATTGATACCTTGCTACGATATAGATCCGAATTGACTTCCAAATCTTCATATAAGTATGAAACCATGTTCACATAATAACATTCTTTCCATTTAATGTATCCAACTTGTTACACATAAATTCTTCCTATTCATAAAACTCCTTAATATATTCTTACACAACTTAAATATATATTCTCATTTCAAAATGACGTGGTTCTATTCCATAGGTCTCCTTTAATACTCAAATACGTTATTCCCAAATACCGATGGTGAAAATTTTAAATCTTAAATCGTTAGAAAATTTTTACGGGGCCTTACAATTTCGGAAGGTGAAGTCGGTATTCTGGTATTGAATTGATTGATAAGTGCATATTCCCGTATTTAAATACTCTTCCAAATTTATATTATTATTTTTATGGTAAGGAAGAGTGTAAAAGCACGAAAGGTTATGCCGTGCCATTTTTATTATTTATAATATCATTGTCATAGTAAGGAAGAGTGTAAAAGCACGAAGGGTGTTGCCGTGCCATTTGTGAGTGTAAAAGAACGAAGGGTGATGCCGTGTCATTTTCAGAAAGAGTAAAAGCACGAAGGTGATGCCGTGCCAAATGAGAGTAAAAGCACGAAGTGTGGTGTCGTGCCCTTCTCATATTATCAATTGCTCATTTTATTGTTGATAAATTAAATGGCTGCTAAGTGATTCTTCTCTTGCTGAAATTATTATATCATTCCCCTTCGCATGTTCCCTCCCAATTTATAAATTGTTATTTATTGTATTATTGTTACTTTGTATTTATATATACTTGTACAAGTGATTTACGTACATGTCTTGTCATAGCCTCGTCACTACTTCGTCGAGGTTAGGCTCGGCATTTACTAGTACATGAGATCGGTTGTACCGATACTACACTATGCACTTATTGTGCAGCTTTTGAAGTTGGTCCTAGTGGCGTATCATAGACTTGCTCGGATTCAACTACCCAGAGGAGATCTGAGGTATAACTGCACAGCGTCCACAGTTTTGAAGTCCCCTTCTATCTTATCTTAGCTATGTCTTATCTTTCAAAAAACTTGAATTTTATTCAGACCTTTATTTGTATTATCCTAGTAGCTCGTGCACTTGTGACACCAGATTTGGGAATATATTTTGATAATTCGGTATTTATGGTCTTCCGCATTTTATTTCAGTAATTTGACTTCTATTTAATTAAATTTGCTTAAAAATAGTTAAGATTATATTAACGCTGGCTTGCCTAGCAAGTGAAATGCTAGGTGCCATCACGATCCTGAAGGTGGGAATTTCGGGTCGTGACACTTTTACATTGATCAAATAAGGAATGACTTAATGGCCATAATTTTAATTGACTTCAAACTCCTAAACTTTAGGAAAATAATAAAATGACTATCTTGACAAATTTGAAATTAAATTTTAAAGGGTAAAAAAGGCGAACGACATTTTACTAAGGGTGTTCGTGCTTTATATATATATATATATATATATATATATGAATAAATATGATATGATGATTTAAAATTATTTATTGTGGAGGCAAAATATCTTTAAGGACCTCAAGCTAAATTTTGTTCTTCATAAATTTTTCCAACATTCACTCTTGTCGTTAGTAATTCGTCTTGTATTTTTCCTTACCATTAACGTGACTCCACCGTGATATTGATTGACTCCACGAGATAGAATGTCTAAATTTACCCATATATTATTTATTATAGTTAAAGGTTATCATCATTGTTAGGGGTCAACAGTAGGGATGTTTAACATACGGATCGGGCGGTTATTTACTCTCAGCGGTTTGGTTTATCGATTATCGGGTTTTAAATGTATTAATCTGCTAGCCACCCGATATAATATCAGGCGGATTGGTATCGGTTTAGCTATTATCAGGCGGTTATCGGTTTAGTTTCAGTTGATTGAAACTTAACATACTTCAACACAATGTTGGGGAGTACATCCTTGAGATAACAATATAGAGCCCGTTTGGATTGACTTAAAAAAAGTGACTTTTAAGCACACAACTTTTAAGTGTTGGAACTTGTTTTATAAATAAACTGTTACCTATTTGGATAAAAGTGATGAAACTTAAAAAAAATTGTTGAAGTGTTTGGTAAACAAGTATTGGTAAGCACTTTTTTATATTAAAAAAAAATATATTCTTAAAGCTGTTAACATTATAAAGGAGCTGATTGCTACAATATATTAAATTATGAATTAATGCAAATAAAAAATAATTTATATTTAAATTTAATTGATTACTTTAGATAATTTTTGTAAATATAATTCTTGAACGCTCAAAAATGCTAATCGTACAAAATCTAGAAGGTTCTTCGATTCTGTGTGAAATGTCTCGTACGCTTGTCAAGGATCTTCGTGCTCGAAGAGTATTTTCTTCACCTTCAGTTGTTTTAGAAAATGAGGATGATTTGAAGAAAAGCGAAACGCCGTTATTCGAGGTGAAAAATGAGAAAAAAGGAGATGGTAAAATTGGAACTGAGAGCAATGGAAATCGGAATGGAGGTGTTCAGAAGAGTAATTCAGTAAGATATTTGATTCATTCTAACGTAATGCATATCAATTTTAGTAAATATTTTATATTATATGTCTGAGGGTAATTTTGGTATAATACAAATTTATAATGGACGAGAGAGTAATTTTATTGATCAAACTAAAATGGCTTTTAAGTCAAAATCAGAAAAGTTGGGGTCAGCGAACTTGTTGCTTTTGGCTTTTTTTAAGCACATTTTAACTTTTTTTAAGCAGTTTTGTTTTTGCCAAACATTCCATAAAATTAAAAGGTGCTTAAAAGCTAGTTTGACTAGCTCTTAAGCCCATCCAAACACTCTCATAGTCGATATTTCTCATACATATATATCAACTTAATTACACCATGAGGCCATATTACTAGAATCAAATACTAGATATCAAAAGAGAAGTAATCTATAGAGATCCATCACCTTATTGGAAAATAATCAGACGATACTTCTTTTATCTTCTCATACTACATTCAAGTGGATGGTAAGGGATTGAGAAGTGCACAACAAAATATATCAACAGTAACATTTGAACAGATTTCTTACTGTTTGAGAAGATGACAAACAATCAGTACAATTCACTTTGCACTTCGTACAATTGTCCAGAGCAGTAATATATATATATATATATATATATATTCTTAACGGGTTAACGAATTATCCGTTAAGAAAATTGAATAATCCGTCCCCAAACTGATAAGCCGTTAATAAAAAAAATTCAATCTGTTCCCCGTCCGTTAAACCCTTAACCCAATACTAATAAATCATTAAACTTCGATTTTGGTTCGATTTTTGATTTCGGTTCGATTTTGAACACCCCTAGCCAACAGTATAGAAGAACATGAATCTTTTTCGATGAGTAATTTTTTTGATTGCCCAAATACATAAAAGTACAATCATTTAGAAAGTAGGAGTAATTCCTTTTTTTTCCCTCGGCATTACGTTCAGAACTCTCTATAACAACATTCCTATATAACTTTACTTCTTTATAAAAGTCAAGTTTTTTCGGAACCAATTTTTATGTGATGTTATAATATATATTCTCTATAACAACATTTCGCTATATCATCCAAAAATATTCGGAACAAACAATATTGTTATAGAGAGGTTTGACTGTATTTCTCTTAAAAAGTAATTTTCTTTCTCTTCTTTTAATTGACTAACGAATTCTTAAATATAGAAAAAATTGATTCTTTCCTTGGACTTTGTATAAGGCAATACTAAATCAAATAGGTTAGGTTCATTAGATGCGCAAATCGCCACCGCACGCAAACCAAACGTCGTCGTTTCTTCCTTTAACATACTCCCACGACATCGTTTACTTCAATAACAACGTCTCACCGAACCCAATCCGTAACATATAAAATTAGAGAAATTTGTAGTTGGAAAATAAGTTCCCTTGTGAATCTAAACAACTTTGAGTAGTTCCGTTTCGTGTACGTATAAAAAAACCCTAATTTTGTTCTCTGTTGAATACTCTCATAACCATCAGTTCTTGATTGAATTTATTTGCTTTGTTACTTTTTTGGGTAAATTTGAAAGGTATCCTCTTGCGTGAATTGCTGTTTTTTTTTTCCTGGTGATTTCTACACGCAAATACAACTTTTACTTGCGTTTATTAAGTTTGTAAATATTGTGTGTTTATTTTTTTGGTGAGTGAAAAAAGGCTTTTTTTAGGTGAATTCTATCTGATGTTCTTTAGATGTATGAAATTTGCAGGAAGAGATCAGAGTTCGAGTATTGCAATGGCCAAGAGTTCTTTCAAACTTGAACACCCTTTAGGTATGTTTTTCTTTTTCTTTTTTAAATATAACGAGAGAAATTATAATTATGCGGGAAATTAATTATTGATAGGTAGAGATGGATCTGGGATTTTAAGTAGGTGTAGAGTCAATGGGTGCGGACTTAGTGTGTGTTTATATATGTGTATACATACACGGAGCCAGGAATTTTTTGTCATGGATGCTCATCTACTTTCAATCTAGTGTTGCTACTAATCACAGAAGGGTGCTTAGTCAATCAATTTGTATGTTAATACTAGTTTCATATATAAAAGTAGTGGTTGGTACTTGGGCTGGTAGGAGGTAGCACAAGTTGGTCCGCACACCACCAACACGAAAGAAAAAAAAAAGAATATAGTGGTTGGCTCAGGAACAATGGGTGCTTAAACACAGTCTATTTAGGTCCGTCATTGTATGCATCTACATGTTTTATAGTGTGCCTGCACACGCTGCAGGCATATTTATACCCGCTATCCAAATACTAGATCTGCGAAGTTGATTGGTGCTAGGATATGGGCAGTCTAGTGATATTTATATTTTGTGGCCTTCTTGTTACATCCTATTCATTTAAATATTGTAGTTGTTTTTTTAGGGTGATTAATTGACTAAAGCTTAATATTTCGAAAGGCAACAACCAGATTTCAATGAAGATATGAGCTGTGTACCTGTCATGGTCTGTTGGTATATGTTCTGTTCTTAGTTCTTACTCTTCCCGAATCTAGGAATATATTTGGATTCTGGTGCATGAAATCTAAAGCAGCTGTACATGGTACTACATCAGATGTGGTGTTAGCTCAAGTCCTTTTAGTTTGGTTAGGGATTTGTATGTTAGAATAAGTATGGGATTTAAAGAACATCTTGTTTTAGAGAACATCTAATTTGTCTTAAAAACAAACTATTGATTATTGAAACTAAATAGGTCCATATAGGGTGAAACAAATATAGGTAATTCTTTTAGCCAACGCCAACTAGTTTGGGATTGTCTCATATTTGTTTCGTTGTAGTACTTAACCTCATACTTCATGTCACTAAATTTCTTCTCATTTTTTTAAATTACAAAAATCTCATGGCACTAATGGACATTTAACTAAACCTAACAAAATAAAAGTAAATGATTCTCATAGAAGATACCAACTTGTTGAGGTTAATCCATATCCAAGTAGAGATAAGAGTGACATTTGGAGAATCTGTATTTTTCCTTAAAAGGTAATATTTAGCGTAGGAATGGAATCAACCTGAATAGAATGAAAAAGGTATAGGATTCAATATAGCTGACCCCAACTAATTTGGGATTGATGCATAGTTGATTGATTGATTTTGAATTGTGACTAGTATATGGACTGATGGTTTGCAATTATTTCTCTATAGCTTCTCTTGGCCAGATCTGTTACCTGTTCTTATGATATTTTTTCTTTTTCTTCCGAGTATATCCCTATTTGCTCGAGTTGATAACTTCCCATTGCCTCCCTTCAAAGAAACTCCCCCTGGAATTAGAGGATGATTTTAATGCGATAAATTTTGCTGATGTTTTCGATTTTTTTTTTCCTCTTTTAATAGAGAGGAGGCAGGCAGAATCTTCTCGCATCAGGGAGAAGTATCCAGACAGAATACCGGTATGATATCTGCTGTTAAAGCTCTTGCGTTCATTGATGCTTCAGTACTCTTATCCCTCAATGCTATGTTTTCCCATTCAGGTGATTGTCGAGAAAGCAGAAAAGGCTGATATCTCTGACATTGATAAGAAGAAGTAAGTTGCTTCTGCGACTTTCCATTATGGTGGTTGTAAAGAATAAAGCGCTCAATTTTAAGCTCTATAGTTAATATATTTAAAACACCGAATGCGTGATCAAATTTAATCCAACTATATATTGGTTTGCGTGCAATTTGCTCTTATAGTTTGTGTTCTCTTTTGTGGTTATATTTACATGATATCGGTTTTACTTCTAGTATTTTTATTTTTAGGCAGAATAGCCTAGTAAACCCTTGTACTTATTTCGGTTTGACATCCCGGTCCTTCTACATCATTTGTTTTCATCCAGACATTTTACTTGATCAAAACCTATATTTTAAACCACTTTGACCGCTGACCAAGCTTATGTGGCGTTTATTTTGCTGAGTCAGATAAAGTGCGTGGTTACACACTTTTAAAAGCGGGTGAATCCACTAGGTTTGATTTAAAAAATACTAAAATCAAAAGAAACAATAACAAAGAAAAGAAAAAGATTTTTTTAAAAAAATATTCCCCAATCCCTCTACATCTTCTTCTCCGCCCATCTTTTTCTTTCCCTCTCGTTCTGGTCGTGACCCCCCTCCCCTTTTATAATCCCTCCTTCGACACCCACTTTCTCTCCTATCTTCTTCGTTGTGAGCCCCTGCTTCCTTTCCCTTATAGTCTACTTTTATTGCCTTCCCACCACCATTAAACAACCACACAATTGAGTCACACATGATGACTAACGTGTTGCTTCCAAGGACTCTAGAATCGAAAACTGAGACTATCGTTGCAGCGAATCGTGCCGCAACAGCAAAGAGGAATCAGGAGAATATAGATGAGATTTAACAAACATACCTGAAATTTAATTAACAAAAATACCTAAGACTTTTGTTCAATTCTCTCTAAGGTGAAATAAGCACCAAATAAAGAGGGGGTGGGGTTGAGTTTATCTGTGTTCTATGAGCTCCCAAGAAGAGTTTTATGCTTGGGAAAATAGGAAGTTAAAAAGATTTTTTCTTACAAAAATCATGATTTGATTTTGTGCATTTTGTAATGGGTCTTATAAGAATTGTAGGAAGAAAAAAAGAGACAGTATGATTGCTCATTGTGGGAGTAGCCGTGGAAGGTGCTGGTCTAAGCTTGGCAAGCTTGTGCAGTATCCTATTTCTCTCCGCTTTTTCAATTTATTTCTTCTTTTTTTTAAAAAAAGGGAAAGAGAGTATAATAAGTGTTTTTAGTAGATAGAATATAATTAATTACGTGGAAAATAATGTGTCTTCCACGTCAAGCAAGTGAGATACACACATGGTCAGAGGGGTTTAAAATATATGTTTTGATCAATTAATAATGTCTGGATAAAAACAAGTGAAAAAAGGGACCGGGATGTCAAACCGGAACAAGTAAAGGGGTCTATTAAGCTATTCTGCCTTATTTTTATTTAATTTCTGGCGCTTTTTATTTTTATTTATTATTATTATTTTTATTTTGTATAATATTTGCCTGATCTCAACTTGTTCGATCATCCGCTTTGTCATAGTTCGTTCAAGATTAGCAGTGGATGTGGATATTAATATGGCAAGTTAGGGCGATATATCTTGTGAATGCTGCTGCCTGGTTGTAGTAGTAAAAGGTCTGCAAAAGTTTTGTTCAGGAATTGATTACAAAATCAGAGAATTTGTTGCCTGGAAGTACAAGATATTTTAATGTGGTTTGTCATGGTTGATATGAGTTTTTGAGTTTCCATTTCTTTTCCTCTTATGCCCCCTGATCGGGGCGAATTTGTGGTTGTGCAAGTTTGGGGTTTAAATCCTGAATGCTGCAGAATTTTACATTTATTAGTATGCATTTTCGCAGGAGTAGCAATTTGACAGAGTTTGTCGCCACGAAGGTTGATGATATAATTTATTAGTCATATGCTTTTCTGTTAGATTCAATTTCAAGTATGGTCTGTACAGTAATTCCTGGTGTTCATGGTCCCAATTTGAGTTTTTTCGTATCCTAAATACTACATGTTCCTGCCGCTATATAGCAATGGATGCCACTTTTGGTTGATTTAGACGTGTTTTGGCTTCGTTGCATGGAAATTTGGCGCTGTTCCTGAAATGTATAGTTAGTAGTTTAATTGGTATATTTATCTGCGGAGAACTGTCTAGGGCATTCGGGTGTTTCTTCTTTTGGTAATTAAACACAGGTTGATGCTTCAACATCAAGATATTTGGGCGATAAACTTCAACATGTTTACAGAATTAGTCTCCTAACACATGATAGTTGCCGATTATTATTCCTAATATATAAGTAGATCCGACAGAACTATAGCTGCTTTAGTGTAAACTAATTTTTGTCTTGTTTTGTGATGTAGGTACCTCGTCCCAGCTGATTTGACTGTTGGCCAGTTTGTTTATGTGGTTCGAAAGAGGATCAATCTCAGTGCCGAGAAGGCCATATTTGTCTTCGTCAAAAACATTCTCCCTCCAACTGGTAAGTGGATTATGTTAACATAAGGTCTTAAACTTGCCCTAGACAACTTGTGTCTTGATATATCTTCTTCTACTGCAGCTGCTCTGATGTCTGCAATTTACGAGGAAAACAAGGATGAAGATGGATTCCTTTACATGACATACAGCGGCGAAAATACATTTGGGTTTCTTGAGCTCAGCAATTAATATTTTAAGTTTACCATCTAAACTGTAAATCTGCTATTTCTTTGATTTGATTATGGATGGTTTAACTGGCAGCTGACTTTTGTTTTTGTTAATGAACTATTATCCATAAAATGTATAGTTGACAAGTCTTGCACTCTTAACCAATTCCTCTTTCATCTTCTGTGGGGTTGTTGTGTGACTATTGATGTTCCTTTATCAATGTGTGTGAATTCTAGAACTCCAGTTTTGTTAGGGAATTCTGTTTATAATTGCTCCATGTTATATAGATCCTAATGATATAACTTTAAAATTTTCTGAGTTTGTTAATGAAAGAATTTCTAACAAAAAGCATATTTTTGTCATTAACATACGGTGTCTAATGCGTCTCCACTTCCCTTTTTAATAGCTATTATGGAGGAACCGCTGCCCTCACTCAGTTCTTATCTAGAAATTTTTACTCAATCAAGAAATGCTTATCTTATATGGCACCATAGGTGTCTTTATTCATATGAAATTCCTACAACTTTATTTCCTTTTAACACATCCCCTTCATTGCTTACTAGTCACTAATCCAATTATTCCTTACACATATGATTTTAGAATAGAGCTAGCATCTTGATGCATCCATTTGGGGTTAATTTTTTTTTTTATCTAAGCTGAGGAATGGGACGAAGAGATTAGTTATCCCAATATAACAATCATGAATTTAAGTAATAAGTACTCCTTCAGTCTCAATTTATGTGGCGTTGTTTGCGCTCTGCACAAAATTTAAGAAACGACAACAACAACAACCCAGTAAAATCCCACTAATGGGGTCTGGGGAGGTTAGTGTGTACGCAAACCTTACCCCTACCCCGAAGGAGTAGAGATGCTGTTTCCGAAAGACCCTCGGCTCAAAAAAAATAAAAAGACAAAAGGGAGACAATATTAGTATCACAACAACAATCATAGGATAAATAGGAACACCATGAAATCCAGAAGAAAGATGCAAAGAAAGGGAGACAATATTAGTAAATATTAGTATCACCACAACAGTCATAAGAAAAATAGGAACACCATGAAATCTAGAACACAAAATTCAGCTACAACACCTGCACTGAAAAGCGAACTAGTAAGCCACCACAAAATTTAAGAAAGAAAAGAAGATTTTTAAATAGATATTTGTGTGGCTATAAATCATGTCATTAAGAGTAAAGTGGAAAATTTAAAATAAATTGTTTCTAAATAAAAAAGTATGGCATTGAGAAATACATTGGGACAGAGAAAGTAGCATAAACAAATATATTGGAACAGAGGAAGTAGCATCAAAGCGTTTGTAGTCCAACGGTTAGGATAATTGCCTTCCAAGCAATAGACCCGGGTTCGACTCCCGGCAGACGCAATTCGTATTTTGTTTTATATTAACTAGGCATATTATAGAGTAACATTATTGGTCATTTGGTTGCAAGTAATTACTCGTTTGTAGGATAATTCAAACTCGAAGTATGTTGGGCTCTTTATTTTCCTATTTTTATCTTCACTTTTTGGGATTTTTTGTTCTTATATAATATTTGAAATTTATTTATCAAAATTATCTTAATTTTGTATGAGCAGAAAAACCGAACAAACTAATGTTTCAGCGAAAAACTAATGTTTCAGCGAAACTGTCTCACAAATGTTACCGATGCCTTCCTGTGTTTTTGTTTCAGCGAAAGAGACATATTGATTCTTTCTATTTTCTTTTCTTTTCCATTTTGCATAAATAGGTATAGGGCTGAAAAGATGAATCTTATGTTCCTGTTTTGGGTATAACTTACAGTACGTAAATTCTAACAACTCTAGCAACATATAAACTAAAAACAAATTTGGTACAAATGTAATACAAATTTGATATATCTACAGTAATATACATATTAAAAATAAATTTAATACAACTAATTATATAATATACAACTTATCTACAATTTTCATCCATTATTTTTACCCAATTAAATACATCTACAATATCATACAACTTAAATACAAATTTTATATAATATGTATTTTGTATATGATTTATATATATTTTATATGTGGTGTGTTCTTCTTCCTCTCTTAAAATACAATTGATATATATCAACAACTTTATGTAAAAAGATAGTATTTATAACTTAAATAAAAATTTCATACAACGATTCATATATTATACAACTATTTTTCAACTTTCATATAGCATTCAAATAAAAAAATATAATAACAAACATAATACAATTTAAATACAACTATAATACAATTTCGTAATTATTGTATGTCATGTGTTCTTTTTCTTCTTTTTGGAGTTTCAATTTAAAATTCAGCCAAAATCAAGTCTAATCTTCCCCAAAAACCCTCAAAATTGAGATATAAACTCTAAAGAATATTCCCAATTGTTTGCAACAAAACTCAATCCAAACAAATAATAGTTTTTGAAAGCCCAAATTCGAATTCAAACTTTTGAAGCTTTGTAATGGTTCTCAATGGTGGAGAGTCAAACACCTTCAAAATTTATTGATTGATAATTTCAATTCGAACACCAATTGTGCAACATGAAAGGAAATAACTAAGTTAAAGCTCTATATTAAATTGAAATTCATTGATGAATTCCCTAAAAAAAGAGAAGACTAAAAGGAGAGAAAAGGGTAGGAAGAAAAATTGGGGAAAGAACAGAGAAGGAGAGAGAGAGAGAGAGAGAGAGAGAGAGAGAGAGAGAGAGAGTAGGTATGAGAAATAACCGATTCCCTAATCAATTCATAATATAAAGGGATACTTATTAATACTAATTTGTATATAATTGGTAAATTGTATATGCCCATGTAATTAAGTTAAAACTTGATTAGGGAGGGTAATAAAGTTTCATATGTAATATAGGAAGGTAAAAATTTATTATTTTTTGTAGTAACTCTACCGATTCCTGTAAGTAACAAGCTTTATCCAGTATAATATTGTGCATTTGACCGCAAGCAAAATAATTCCAACATATTGTTTACCCGAAAAATTAGATAGAGTTAAATTTGTATATGGTTCTAAGGATATGTGATATAATTTGATACAAATAGTATAGAAAAATAGAAATACGTGTATTCTTGACTATGAGAATGAGAATTGTGATAAGAAGAAAAATAAGATAAAGGGAAATCAACACAAGGGGATATCTTTCAATACGAGAAGAAATCTTTTGTTACAATGTCCTTCTGCTTACGATCCATCTCCCCATTTATAGTAGAGGGATCCTACTTTATATACAATAATAAAAAATACGTAGTGGAGATCCCATGATGTATTGTCTTTTCCCTACTTTTCGCTAGGATTCTCTCCCTTAGTGCGGCTGTAACGACCTTATCTGTGAGCTTCGATACTGATTCGAACTCGATATTGGGTCGAGTCATTGGCCTTGACTCGAGCTCGATCCTGACTCGGAGTCTTGATATTCGGGGTGGGTGTTGGTCGGTCTGTGCATCTCCGATAACCTTTTGCCTCGTGGTTCGATTTGGTCATGAGCCCGATAATAATACCGAACTGATCCTTGATCGGACTTGGAGCTCGAATCCTGAAGCCCCTTTCTTCGGACCTCGACCTAACCTTACGTAGATACCTTTTGATCGAAGTATTGCCGTCTCGATTAATCCGTACGACTGACTCAATCAGTTCTGACCGTACACACATATATAAACGCATGAGTTTATATAAGTAAAATACTTTGTTGGAGATATAAGAAATAATATTTATATCACAATATGATGTTTGGCTGATGATATTTAAGCTTTTAATTTCAATCGAAGTGTACGGAAGTAAGGATGTCCTTATCAATTTAGGGGTTTTAGAACTCCATCGCTTTTTACAATGTTGAAATTAAAAAAATATCTTTTTTAGATCTCTCATGTGTAAAAGAAAATTTCATGTGTAAAAAAAAAGAATGGGTCAAAAAACAAAAAAAAAGTTTGTAATATGCCACAAAACTCGTAAGTTGACCGAATAAAATTGAAGAAAGGAAAAGAAAATTGGTATTTTCTACATTAATTTTCTTTCTTAGGGCATCTCCAACCTTTACCCCCATTTTGATCCCCAAAATAAAGATTTCCTCATTTTGGGGACAACTTACTCCAACCATTCCCCTATTTTTTTCCCCAAAAGAGAGTATTCTTTTTTATATTCTTCTCTTTCTTCTATATTATATTATTATCTTTCATTTCAATTTTATTTTTTAATTTCCATTAAACAAATTCCATCTTTTATTTTCATTAATTTGTAATTTTCATTAAAACAATTTCATAAAATTTTAAATAATATAATTTGTAAGCAATTATTATAGATTAACTAATGATTCAAATAAAAGTGAAATCATTGCGATACAAGATTAATTAAATACATATTATATAACGATAAAATTCATTCGAAATACTACATAAATATTCAACTTCAACATCTAGTATTCTCCCATAAATGATCTATTAATGTATTACGAAGTGCAAAATAAGCATCTTTATCCTTAATTCTTCTATGTCGAGCTAAAAATTCTTGAAATCTTTGTCCTTAATTCTTCCTTTTCATACAATTATAACTCATAATAAATTTAACTACTAATTTTACATTAAAAAAATAGATGCAAGATAAGTAATTTTTCAAAATTATACGTTAAAGTTAAGATGGAAAATTAATTAGGTAAATATATTATATAAACATAATTAAGTATATATCAAAAGATAAATTAAAAGATTAAATAATATAAATAATAATATTTTAATGAAGAATAGCAAATGGGGAGATGAATAGTGTGTCCCCAAATTTGGGGAGACACTATTTACTCCCCATTTTGGGGACAAATATGGAGAGAGTTGGAGTAAAATTTCCTCATTTTTATCCCAAAAAATGGAGAAATCCCCATTTTGGGGACGAGGTTGGAGTTGCTTTTAAACCTTTCAGTTGGAAGCCGTGATTTAACAAATTAACAACATTCCAATAAAATTATGCCACGTCAGACTCCCATTTATAATTCCAAAACACGTCCAAGTTCAATCAAGTTGGAAATCCGCCCCTTTCTCTCTTATAAAATCAGAACACACTGCAAAAAACAAAAAAAAGTTTTATTTCTTTCTTTAACAAGTACAGAGAAGAAAGATTTACGACTAATATGATTTATGTCAAGTAAATTACACTTGAAATGAATATTGAATCCGAATTTCATAAGAAACGTATGATATATAGGAAATAACAATTTGATGAAAATGTTGATAATAAAATCTCAAAATTTTTCGAAGATTCCTTTGAAGTTGATTACTTTATACATAGTAGATAAGACTATTTTTTTCACTTCAAAATAGATTAGAATAATTCGAAGCATGTGAAAATATTTTTGATTTTCTATTTAGCGGTAAAATTAAGATGATTAGATGATGGAAATTTGAAAAAATATTGTATTAATATTGAATGTTCCTTAAAACATAATAATCAATTCGATATTGATGGTTTAGATTTATTTTCGGAATTAAAAATATAAAGGAAAATAGTACAATTAGAAGACAAAAGTTTGATTGATACACTTCGTCAAATAAAAAGATTTGATTCTTTTTCGATGTATATATTGCTTATGGAATAATGTTAATAACTCTTGTTACCGTTGTTTCAGCGGAAAAAAATTTTTAAAATTAAAATTGATAAAATCTTATATGATCAACAATGTATCAAAACGGGTTGAATGAATTAGCTATATTGTTGAAAGACTTATTAGGAGTGTATATGAAAATTATTAAACGCTAGAAGAATACACTTTGAATAAAAACCATAATTCTTTTCCTTTTAAAGTTTCAATTTTTACTCTCAAATTGTAAATGCGATAAATATTACAATTTTATTGATTTGCTTGTCTCATTTTCTGTACTATTGTTCCTCTGTAGTATCACAAATAATGGGTACAACTCAGGCTCAGCCAATGGATCGGTCCCAAATTCAGTCGGCAGCGGTGAATTTATGCGTTTGGCTGTGAAGCCATTGAATGCAGAGCCGAAACGGAATGAGTCAATAGTTCCATTTGCAGCGACCATCGTCGCTCCTGGTGCGTTATCTCTCGTGTTATTTGAATATCATTAGTTTTTTAAAAACTAAAAAAGAAAGTAGATGAGTATTAATGTCTTTACGTGTGTGCTTTACGGGTTACAGCCATGGGCGGAGCTAGGCGGTGCAAGAGGCGGAACTAGGATTTGAAGCTTATGGGTTCGGCATTGCAATCATTTTAAGTTACTGTGTTCTAAATTATATATTTATACTTATTCAATTGATTTTTTAAGATAAATACAAAGCACGAACGAAAGTTACTGGGTTCAGCCCTCCGCCCCCGGGGGGCGCAATCCGAACCCCCTTCAACAAGAAAATTATACTGTATATATTAGGTCAAAATTATTTTTTATGTATATAATAGCGAGTGGTGGAGTCACATTCAACCAAGGGGCGTCAAATGAAACCCCTTCGCTAGAAAATTATACTGTATTGTTCGTTTTATGTATATTTACAACAAGTTGACTCCCTTTGATTTTTTGGTGTATTTAATTTCTTATATTTTGACACTCCTTAGCGAAAATTTTGGCTCCGCCACTGATAGTAGCTATTGAATCTCCTTGAATTCCATGTATATTTACTTCTTTATATTTTAATTCTCTTAGTAAAAATGTTGGCTTCGCCACTATTGCAACTTATTTTGTAATGGAATTGACTGGCCTTATTTGGTGTGTATGTAGAAGTGGAACACAAAGTAGAGGAGGCAGAGAATTATGAGAAACTGGCCGAAGAGCTAACAAATGCTTCTCCCCTTGAGATTATGAATAAGGCCCTTGAGAAATTTGGAAATGATATTGCCATTGCTTTCAGGTACTTTTAGGTCTAGAATCTGTAGTTGTGTAGTTGTAAATTTCACATGTACTAATAATATGAGTGTACCATGTTGATTTATTTATGCTTAATATGATTGTATTATTTTGTTTTCCAAATTATTGTATCAGTTTCTGGTTGATTATTATTTGGCTAAATTATTGTATAATAAACGATGAAATATAAGTGAGCACAAGAAGGTTGGGACCAAAATGAAAAATATCAATTTGATTGCTACAGCTTTTGTAAGTTTTGAACAGTTTTTTTGGAGAAATACATTTGCTACAGGAATATTGTTTTTACTGTGAAGCATGCTTGAGGTGAATGAGTTTAAGCATCTGAGACTTAAAAATAAATGTTTTTTCTTGCGTAGGAGTTATTCCATGCAGCATGTCGTATTTCCTAGACGGTGGATTGTTAGGAACCTATCCAAATAGTTTCATAAACTTGTTTCTTAATATACAGAACTTTTGTTTCTTTGTTATTTACTAATTTTATCAAATCAATCACTAGTCAAAGTTCTATTTGCTGCAAATGGGAAGATAATTCGAGATGCCATTTTGACATTCATCATTTGTTGGTCACTTAGCATACTGAATATCCTTGCTATTCTACTTGTTTATCTGAAATCTGGGTAAAGAATCCTCTTTAAAATGACTTTCCATATTGGTTATCTCTATATGATGCAACTCTTAAATAATATCCTTCTTTTATGCAGTGGTGCTGAAGATGTTGCTTTGATAGAATATGCTCATTTAACTGGTCGACCATTTAGAGTATTCAGCCTTGATACTGGGAGGTTAAACCCGAAGACCTACCAACTTTTTGACACAGTGGAGAAGCACTATGGAATCCGCATTGAGTACATGTTCCCTGATGTAGTTGAAGTTCAGGCCTTAGTAAGGAACACGGGCCTGTGAACCTTGCACTCGAGCTGTCCTGCCTGGACAACACGAGCAACAGTGGCGGAACCAGAATTTTTATTAAGGGAGTCAAAATATAAAGAAATAAACTCCCAAGAAATTAAGGGGTGTCATTATATAGTATATATACATATTTTAAAAAAAATTACCGAGTTAAACAGTGTAATTTTCTGACGAAGGGGTGTTGGTTGACACCCCTTGGGTGCATGTGGCTCCGCCACTGACGAGCGAGAAAGGAAGGTGGTGGTGGGAGGATGCTAATGCCAAGGAATGCGGCTTACATAAGGGAAACATCAAGGATAAAAGTGTGAACGGTAATGGAAATGGTGCTGTCCATGCAAATTGTACTACCACTGTTGCTGATATCTTCGACACCAAGGACATCGTAAGTTTGAGCAGGCCTGGGGTTGAGAACCTATTAAAGTTGGAAAACAGAAGAGAACCTTGGCTTGTTGTTCTTTATGCTCCTTGGTGCCGCTTCTGTCAGGTAATCAATCTTTTCATCAACACTAGTTTCGTGAAAACAGACTCCTGTATAAAAACAATGTAAGGTTGTATACAATAGACCAACTGTTCGACCATTTCCTAGATACTGCACATATTGGGAGCTTAGTCACAGGGGATACCTTTTTTTAGCAACTATAGTTTCGTCTTCTGCTAGAAAAGGGACTTGTATAGGTAGCAATGTATACCGTCCTCTGCCTTATTTTTTCTTTGTAACTTTTCTTTCGACAGCCATATCTGGTAACAGTTTTGATTTCTCGGGGCTCAGTTTTGTGAATTGATGTAAAGCTGTTGCCCTTGTTAATTTATAGTTAAGTAAGTATGGTTTTAGATTGGAAGACAATTTGATTCCTTCTTAAAAATGTTGTTTTCTCTTTTATTTGCGCTGGGAATTTTTGAATTGAAGATAATTTAATTCCTTTTTGGAAGGTATTCTCTTTTCCAAGTTTATAAGTTTTGTTTCAAGTTGACATGTTAATTAAACTATTAAATAAATTTTCATATTTCTTAATAAGGTTTTTGACAACAAAAATCAAAGATGTGTATTGCCACACATGGCTAATATTTGTTCATTGCTCGCTAATATTTGAACAAATATTTTTTCATTGTTCGCTATGAAGTTAATTGTAGACTGGATATTTGTAAGAATACTAAACAAAATGTGAATCCTAAAACTTCTTTCTTATTCAACTCTCTCGTTCACTTTCTAGTTTAGTTTCTTCTACTTAATTTTCTTCTTCAATTTTTTATCCTCAAAATCTTTTCTGGCTTCCTAATGTTGCATCAACAACAAATACAATCACTCGAAAGTTTCTGAAAAAATCATTGATAGTTTTGATGGTAAGTCTTTGCCTACTTAAGAAGATGATGGAAGAATGGCTAAGCATCCGTGATGAAAAAACCGCAAAAAAGTGGTGAATCATCACCATCATATTACCATACTATATTATAAGTAGAAAATCTCAAAGTTGAAATTGAATTACCAAAATGTTCATCAGAATTTGAAAGACCATCTAACCCTTCCTTTAAACACTATAATTCTTATAATACTTTTGCACCAAAAAGTAAATTTACATTCCAATAAATGATAAATATCTATAAAATTAAAATAGATTATTCTTTCAAAAAGTATATAGGAAATTTACACCTTAATGAATGCAAATTGTGATGTACTCATTGATATAAGTTTATTTGGCGAACCGTTACACCTATTTGGAGTGTTTGTTCATTTTTTTTTCCTTGTATTTGATGCATAATATATGCAATACTCATTTCTAATACATAAATAATTTTTATTTACGAAGTATATGGTAATTCATAATTAACAAAGTACATGGTAGGATGAGCAAGAAATTTAATTCAAAGCAAGATATATAAGCTAAGTGAAATAGAAATCTATAATTATCTTAGACTTGAATGAATATTTTTCTTTTTCTGAATTTTTTGCCTTTCCCCTATTTTTCCATTTATGGGCTACCTTAAAACAACCAAAACTCATGACTTTTCAAGTTTTTTTTATTACGCCTTACTCTCTTCGTCTTAAATGAATAATGTTGCAAAACTAATTATCACAACAATAATATTATAATGATTAAATATTGTATTACCATTGCAAACCTCTTCCACTACTCTTGATTAAGTTTCTGGACTCTTGGTCTTTCTTTTTCCTATTCCTCCACACTACAAAAGCATAGATTATCAATGCTTTGTCATGACTCTCTAACGAACTATGTATAGAATGAAGAGGAGTATTTGCTTAATAGAGCACATGTGCATAGTGAAACCTTACTATGATATTTCGCTCTAACTTTTGAATTTCTTGCATATTTGTGTCCTAATATAATTTAACTTATTTTATAACTCAAAACGTTAATATTTATGTGATTCTTTAATGTTTATGCTCACCAATATAGGGTACACGTGCATTGTCCAGGTACTAGTACTATATTATAAACATGAAAACTTCTGGTAAAGTTATTTTACTAAAATATCCTTCAAAAATTAAATGACCAAATTATCCTCTTTATTTAACCAACAGTCTCTTCCTTGCCATAAAAAGTATGGAGAATATGAAGAGTTATTTGCATTGAACTTAATATAACACCACATTCAACCTATTAAAATCTAATACTAACATAAATATAATGGGGAACGAAGGTGTGGAAGTTAGGAAAGAAAAGAAGTGAAAAACACATAAATTCAGGGGATTAGCTTGTGGAGGATACAATGCTGCTCTCATCCTCTTTTTGATGGTTGAAGTTCTACTCTATAATTTTGTTGTGTAAGCATTCTCTCCTTTTTCTTTTTTCTTTTTTTTTGTAAGGAGACTTTTCAAATGTATTTTTAGTTTGAGAAATACTTTATTTTTTGTTAGGTATGATTAAGCTGTTAAAAAATATATAACTTTAATAGATCAATATCAGGGGCAGATCTACAGTATCGGGTACTGGGTTCCCGGGAACACAATAACTTTTACCCGGATCCTGTATTTGTATTGAAAAATACACTAAATGTATAAATAACTTTTGCTAGGAACTAGTACTAGAAATGGCTGTTGGTTCAGCCGCAAAGAAGGACCCTGCTTAGACTATATTTTTGTAAGTTGGTTGACGAGGGTTCGAATCCAATATTTGACAGTTTCTTAACTTCACCTTTGATTTTTTCACAAAACAACATCCGCAGACACTTGCGTTGTTTCTATTTTTTTCTTAAAAAACACTACAAATGAAGTTAAATTAAAAGAGGCCATCCAAATAAAAAAACTTGCTGAAATTTTTTTTCCCGATCAGTTATTATTGTATATTATTTGAGATCGTTGGGAAGTGAAAACCCATTAGATTCAAATTCTGGATCCGCCTCTAATCAATATACACTTAGTCCATCTTAAATTATATGAATAATATAATTCTTCAGGTTGCTCACTCTCATTATTGCTAACAACCTTTTCATTTATTGTTTGCCAAAACGTCACACACGATCTCAGGCGCAAATCAATCGTCTTCTGTTCCTTTCAGGGATCGTCTCTCTTTTCCTCCTTC
>AWOL01S0027858.1:0-34599 GCA_000715115.1 Nicotiana otophora | reverse complement strand
GGTGCTCGGCAAGTATGGCCCGGGTGCTAGTCATGACCCTCCAGTTGGGTCGTGACATTATTGGTGGGGTCCCCTACTGCTGACCGGGCCCTTCTGGCGGTGCACTGGCTGAAGGCTGAGCAAAATATTGGGATGGCCCTGATGACCCTCCCCTGAAAGCTGATCTACCCCACCGACTCCCCAAAGTTGCCTGCGGACCGGGCCTTGCTGGTACCCTCTCGCTCGCTACCTTTCTCAGTCAATCATCTCACATCATACTTCTTTCATATTCTTTTGATTTATTGTCACTAGTGATCACAATTATAAAGTCATTCTTTGCACTTGGCCATATTTCATAATTCCAATTCCCTTTTCCACATTTAAATATCATTATTATTATCAACAACAATAAGGCTTCCCATTCAAGATATTAAACTCACATATGAGCAATTTGGGAATCTTAGGCACATAGAGGCTTTTCATACAATTTGGCATAACAACCTTTATTTCGATCTTGACATGAAGTCTTAACATTTCTAACACATATTTCACATTTTGAACACATCCTCAAATGGCAAGATGACGTGATGAAGCATTTAGAATAAATATTGAACATACATCCTTCAACACAAACACATTAGGAATAGCCAATTCTATAATGATCAAGGACTTACTCCAATTACATGAACACCGTGGGGTTCGATTTGAAGAAGAAGGGGTTTTAGCCAACATACCTCAATTGAGCTTCTCAAACTCTAAAATGATCCGAAATTCTTAGCAACTTCAATCTATTTTAGAAATATAACAAGGTGAACCAAAATTAAGAAGATGATCATGATTTTTGCTCATTTGAGCATATTATCAAACACTAGGCGGGCATCAATGTTTTTAAGGCCATTTTATGGAAGATTCCATTATTCCCCAACCCATTCTCTACCAGTTTTAGCTCACAAACTTCCCATATACTTCAAGGATACATGCATGCAAGACAACAACCCCCACACCCAATAATTGTTTCTCTATTTAACCCATTTTTGTAAATTTTCGTAATTGAGAGCAGGACATAGATTCTTACCTTTAGGGTGAAGACTTCCTTTGTTAATCCTCAATGATAGAGCAAGAATTGATGGATAATAGGTTGAAGGTTTCTCCCCCACTCTAAGAACTCTCCCTCTTACTCTAAAATATCAAAAATGTGCTCACAATAGGCTATGACTTATGTTTTAACGAAGAACGGCCGGTTTCAAAAACCCTAAAAATGAAACCCCGCAATAGGATATGCAGTCACATATGTGACCGCAGTATGGTTATGCATTATGCATATCGGCCGCATAATTTGGGCGCAAAAACTAGAAAAGAATCGACCGGGCCTGCGGTCACTATGCGGCCCACTGACCTGTTTAGCGGTCGCATAATGTACCACATTACAGTTCTGCAGTCGCATAATGCACTGTAGAACCTCCCTCCAAAACATCTCAAAGATGGATATGCGACAAGAGTGCGGCCCGCGAAATGGTTATGCGATCGCATAATAGGCCGCGAAAATGACATCAAAATGCCCCAGAAAACTATCTCACTCTACGACTATTCTGCGGCCCGCTGAGTGATTCTGCGTTCGTAGAATGGGCAGCAGAAATGCTTATTTTTGCGCAACATTTTCTTCAACTCCCCAGCACAGTGTTGAATACAAAATTTCTGGATTCTACTATTATTAACCGCTACGCCTTCTCCGGCATCACGGAACCCCAATTTTTAGGAAAGGTTTTACGGGGCCTTACATCCTCCCCCACTTAAGATCATTCATCCTCGAATGAGGGTAAAGGTTCACTATTATCATCTTATGCAACTCAGTTTTTTTACCACACACCATCTGCCCGAAATTTGACAATCTCCCTAAATTCCCATAAATTTCGCTAGAGTTTCCCCTATAACTAGGCCTATCCACCTGTCAGAGAGCCCCAGAAACACATCCTTAAAACATATACATAAACTAACGACGTAACATGACACAAAACAAAACCAACTGTGGCCTCACATATATTATATTACCAGAAAGGAACACCCTTAATGTCAAATTGTTCAAATTATACATAATTCATAGAAGGTAACCTTTAAAATTTTTATAGAACACAACTTTATAAATACATGGCTATTCAAACAAATAAGGATACTTTTTCTTCATTTCTTCCCCGGCCTCCCAAGTAGCCTCTTCAACTTGCTGGTTTCGACATAACACTTTCATGGAGGCAATTTCTTTATTTCTCAACTTTCGGACTTGCCTATCAAGAATAGCAACTGAAATTTATTCATATGACAGTTCTTAATTAACCTCAATGGCCTCAAACGGCACAATAGCTGACGGATCTCCAACTACCTTCTTCAACATAGACACATGGAATACTGGGTGCACTAATGACATCTCAGATGGTAGCTCAAGCTTGTACGCCACCTCACCGATCCTCTGAATGATTCTGTACGGTCCGACATACCGCGGACTCAATTTCCCTTTCTTACCAAAGCGTTTTACACCTTTCATGGGGAAAACTTTCAAGAATACCCAATCATCTTCTTTGAACTCCAAATACCTATGACGAACATCCGAATAGGACTATTGACGACTCTGGGCCATCTTCAACCGCTCCTTAATGATCTTAACTTTTTCCATAGTCTGATGCACAAGGTCTGGCCCTATGAACTCTGCTTTCCCAATCTCGAACTACCACTAGGAGATCTATATCTCCTACCATATAATGCCTTGAATGGTTCCATCTGAATACTAGCATGAAAGTTGTTATTATAAGCAAACTCTATGAGTGGCAAATGATCATCCCAACTACCCTCGAAGTCGAGAACACAAGCACGCAACATGTCCTCATGAGCCTGAATAGTCCTCTCTACTTGCCCGTCGGTCTGTGGATGGAAAGATGTATTAAGATTCACCTGAGTACCCAGACCTTGCTGAAATGTCTTCCAAAACTTTGCCATGAACTGAGCCCCTCGATCGGAAATGATAGAAACTGGAGTACCATGTAGCCTGACTATTTTCTTAATATACAACTGAGCATACTGTTCCACTATGTCGGTATATTTAACTGGCAAGAAATGAGCTGATTTCGCGAGCCGATCCACAATCACCCAAATTGAGTCAAACTTGCACGGAGTGAGTAGTATTCCTACCAAAAAGTCAATATTATTACATCCACATGGACCCTATACAAATAATGACGCCAAATGTTCAATGCAATCAATAAATACAAATATACATAACATTACAAACTCGAATTCTGAACCCTGAACTAGAAGTTATGGGTTCTTGTTCCCAGCGGAGTCGCCAGAGCTGTCATACCCTTTTTTACCCCAAAAGATATGTATGTATATTGTGTTATGGATTTTGAGTTAAAGAGTATTTCCAATTGAAGTGACATTTTTGAAGTATATATTATTTTATTATTCAAATTTGCCACTTGGAATTAATTTTTGGGTGTTCCCAGTTACCTTTTATTTGAATCCCTATTAAAAGGAACATTTGACCCTTTTCATGTTGGTTTGCAAAAAGAAAGTTCGGGTAAGGAATTCTTTTGACTGAGGAGATTGTTTTGTCAAAGTCGCGCGACGCATTCCTTGCCTTTAATTTTAGAAATCATAATTATGTCACGCGTACATATACATAATCATGATGATTTGATTAATTAAGCGCGCCTAAAAGCAAACTAGTGATTTTTGAGCATTTCTCTAACTAACTTTGTGGTTGTTGTGAGGTCATAAATGTGATGATCCAACCGGTCGTTTTACCATCTAGAACCTTGTTCCCCTAAATAAGGCTCCCCATATGTTCTTTTACTGTTTATGACTTGCGGGAATGTTTAGTACGGGATTTGGAGGGGTTCGGGTTGAAATCGGAACGCTTAGTTCCTTAGTTGACTTTAAAAAGTTTAAGTTTGACTTCGGTCAACATTTTGGGAGAAGGGCCCGGAATCGAGATTTGCCGATTTCAATAGGTTCGTATGATAATTTTGGACTTGGGAGTATGTTCGAATCAGATTTTGGACAACCCGGGAGCGTTTCGACGCTTTATAGTGAAAGTCAGTTATTTGAAGGTTTTAAGGTTCTTTAAATTTGGTTTGGAGTAAGTTTTAGAGTAATCGAGATCCGTTTGGAATTTCAATACTAGGAATAGTTCCGTATGGTGATTTAAGACTTGCACGCATTGCACGCAAAATTTGGAGTCATTCCGAGTAGTTTAAGTATATTTCGGCGTGTACAGTGTAAGTTAGAAGAATTTGAAAATTCTAAGTTGAATCAATTTGGTTTGAGGTTTGATTCTTAGTTTTGATGTTGTTTTACACGTTCCGAGGGTTTGAGCGAGTCCGTTTTATGATTTCAAACTTGTTGGTATGTTCGGGAGGGGCCCTGGGGGCCTCGGGTGATAACCGGACTAGGCTCGGACCAAGTTTGGAGTTGGAAGCAACAGTTGAAGCTTCCAGCTTATGGTGCATTCGCACCTGCGCTTGGACAGCCGCAGTTGAGAGCTCGCACGTGCGAGCCACAAGACACAGAAGCGGCCAAGAAAGGGGAAGCCCAGGGTTCGCAGGTGCGAGCTTCTAGCCGCAGGAGCGGGCTCGCAGGTGCGATGAGTTGGGCGCAGGTGCGAAAATGGCCAGTCTGGCCGTGGTCCGCACCTGCGTGATTTTGTCCGCAGAAGCGGAACCGCAGGTGCGAAGACCTACTAGGCAGAATGCTTAAAAGCGGGGCTCAGTCATTTTGAGCCCATTTTCTCTATTTTTGGCGATTTTGGAGCTTCTTCAGAGGGGTGTTCACCTAGGAACTTGGAGGTAAGTTAATTCTAACTGTTGTGAGTTAAATACATAGATTATGGGTAGATTATTACATGTAAATTGTGAAAATCAAGGGTTTAGATGAAAAACCTAGTTTTTTTAAAATAATAATGAGATTTTAACCACGGAAATGGTTATGGAATGGGATAAAACTTATATATTTGAGATTTTGAGATTATGGGTAACGATTTCCTCCGAAAATTATCGGAATCCGGGCATGTCGGCCCGAGGTTAATTTTAGAAATTTTACCATTTTGGGTCGGGTAATTAATCTAATAATCTAATTTCAAATTATTAAGCACTTATTGATTAAATTATATAACATTAGGCCAGTTTCAGATTTTTCGGCACCGAATTGAGGCTTTAGCACGAAATCGTGATCGGGAAGTGAACTTTGAGACGAGGTAAGTCTCTTGTCTAACCTTGTAAGAGGGAATTTACCCCATAGGTATTGTAAATAAATATTTGCTTCTAATTGTGGGGGCTACGTACTTATGAGGTGACGAGAGTTCGTGCGTAGCTACTATTATGCTATTGTTCGGGAAGTGTTTAGGACCCAATTTATGAACTATTTGGAATTTTTACCTCATACTTGTTAATTTAAATGACTAAAATATGTGGATAATTGTTAGATATAGTGTGGAAGATCGTTAACAAAATATGTATTATTTTATGTAAAAAAACCTCCTTAATGGGTAAAGTTCATTTTCGAACATTTTCGGAATCTGGGCACGTGGGCTCAAGGGCGGATTTTATCAACTTTTCGAGCGGAGTTGGAAATTGTTTAAATTAATTAGTTATGGGTATTAAAACGCATATTGATTTATTTGCACATTGTTTGCATAGTTTTGGATCGACAAGCATTGGTTTGAGGTGTTAGAGTGGCGTTGGAGCCGACTATGGAACTTCGGAGTGAGGTAAGTCTCTTGTCTAACCCTGTGAGGGGGAAACTACCCCATAGGTGATATTATGGTTATGTGCACTAGTTGTGGGCGCTACGTACACACTAGGTGACGAGTGTCCGTACATAGCTAAATCATGTTTATGTCCGGGTAGACTTAGGATTTTATCATGTAATATTTGAATTACTTGAACTTGTTCTGCTAGCTTATTTAAATGAAATTATAATTGAACTTGATTTAGAAATTACATCTATCTTAGGCCAAGCGTTATCACCTTGAGTTATTGGCTAGTTATTTGAGAAAAACAATAAAGATTATATTCATATTAAGCTCATGTGCTATAATGTAAACACGCGTATCGAAATTTCGGGAACTTCCTTATCTTTCTTGTGGAGCGGGCCGAACACTTCGGTAGTATAGATGCATCTATGGTTCGTGCAGCTCGACCCTTGGCAGTGTACACATTATAATGGATCGGGCCGAACGACCTCGCCAGTATCGTGCGTTATATCGCTAATACCCAAATATTCACGAGCTATCCTTTCCACTGACGCATATTTTATGGTATATCTTATTTATTTGGTATTTACACTCGACATGTTCTGAGATATTAAGAAAATTAATACAAGACTAAGAACTTATGCTCAAAAGGGAATAATTGAAAAATTTTGAGATTTCAGAATTTGCTTCACTATATCTGTATACTTCATATATGTTTTGAGTTATCTTATTACTTAGTTGGACCTTTAGTAAGTGTAGGTGTGAACCCCTCATCACTACTCCTCTAGGGTTAGGCTAGATACTTACTGGGTACACGTTGATCTACGTACCCATGCTGCACTTATGCACTAAATGTGCAGGTCCATTTAGTTATCACCTTGGCGTGTAGGCGCACCTGTTGAGGAGACCTTATCTAAGTTGTATTTCAGATTACGCATCGCAGCTCTCCAAGTCATCATTGTACAATTTATTTTTGTCTTATTATATTCGGAATAGACGTTATATTTATTATTGTACTCCTCAAAAAATGCCCATGTACTTGTGACACCGGGTATTGAGGGTTATTACAGGTAGTTCATCTTCATATTAACATTCACCATGTAAATTATATTTCACGTTATTTGATTAACGAAAAATGTTGATTTCAAATTTCTAAAAATGGGTAATGAAATTGGTAAATTATTGTTGGCTTGCCTGACGACGACGTTAGGCATTATCACGACCTATAGTGGAGTTTTGGTCGTGACAACATGATATCAGCGCACTAGGTTCACATAGGTATCATGAGTCATGAGCAAGTCTAGTAGAGTCTTGTTGATCGATATGGAGACGTTTGTACTTATCTTCGAGAGGCTACAGGGATGTTAGGAGCATTTCCCTTCTTGATTTCTTCATCGTGCGATTTGATTCCATTGAGGCTTGTGCCTTTACTTCCTTCATACTCATTCTTATACGATGTTGAGTGCTCGTGTCAATTGGGTATCAAGGTGTTTAAGTGGTACTACAGATGTGGAGCAGGATGTTTCTCCCGGCGCATTCAAACAAGTTATTATCGTCTTCTTGCGGAAGGAGGTTCTGTCATTTCAACTCAGTATCGGTATTTCTTATGGTTTTGAGCCTATTCACAATGTTGGTGTAATGGTAGGGTGCTTGTCTACGTGTCAAGCTAGTGAATGACTCGAAAGGAGGATTTCGCAGTATATGATTAAGGGGATCAATATTTAATTCCAGCAAAGGAAAGGCAATTGGACTATGAATGTTTAGGTTTAGATTGATGGAGTAATGAGACTTGATATTTCCAAGTGTGATGGAATTTTCATTGTGATGCAGTGGCGTCGTCCTTGTTCGAATGCATAAGGTTCGCCAGTGTTATGGTCTTCTTTGATTTTTGCCTTCGAGGAAGGGTGTGGTGAAATGGTGCCTTCGGGGGGTGGTCAGAAATAGTGGTGTGCAATGGTTCATGATCGGATTGGTAATTCTAATGTGATGGCGCGAGGAAGATTGTCTTCTAGGAGGCTTAAGGTTGGTAGCAATTTAGTAGCTCAGGAGCTACAGAGCAGGATTTTGATTTGATACAACCTTTGGGTAACGAAGAATGAGGAAGGACATATGGGTGATGGTTTGACCGAAGTGGGAGAGGCAGAGTAGCATATGGATTCTGTGGTAGAGTGGCCACGTAAAATGAGAACGTATTAAATGGCTTGGGAATCGTGATGAAAGGTGATTTGATCCACGTATTTTGTTTGGAGTAATGGTCATTGTATGGAGAAAGATTGAATATGGTAGGAATAAGTGTGCTTGAAATGAGGAGGGGTGTGAAGAATTGATTATCGTTCAGATGCAATATGACTTGAGTTTGGATGATATTGTTAAACTTTCAGTTGATGTCAACAGGGAAAGAACAGGTTTGTACAACTAGTGGACGAGCATCGCCTCAGGAGGGTTTACTAATTTTGTAGTAGTTGTACTAGTGCAGTGTCGTTGGAAGATGTCGGCATGGAATTCCACAAGTGGGTTGTTTTCCTGTGAGCAAGTTAGCGGTTGTGTGATTTTGGTAAAATTTCTATGAAGAGTTCTATTTACTATCTAGCGGGAGATTGAACACGCAATTATGGACGATAATTCGGGACCCTATATGAAAAGTTTAACAGGAAGTTTTGAGAGTTTGGCGGGTCAATAGTGCAAGATCATGGTGATTGAGAATGAGGAATCTTGGTGGGTTCCAAGCTAAGTGGGGGTATCCCCACCATCTATGATTGGATCACGTGGTTGTCTGCTTGCGCGGTTCCTAGTCATCGGTGTATTGGCAGGTTATTATGACTAAGGGAAGAAAACATCAGTGGTAATTCGAGCAAAGAATTTGAGGAATGAGTGCTATACTTGGCCTTATCGATCCATGTTCAGGTTTTGGGAAGACTTAGAGTTTATGTCTCTTGTGGGGGTTATGTACAAGGAAAAACATTCAGTCAGGTGCTTCTTTGATAGGGAGTTCCCGTGCTAACAACGCACTAGAGTTTGGCTTATATTTGGGACCAAGTTAGAGTAGGTGACTCTCAACAGTGGTCCTAGTGGATTCAAGAATTTAAGTGCAATGCCTAAGGACTTGGGATGTTCTATGTTATCATTGGGTTTGCAGTG
The DNA here is from genome assembly GCA_000715115.1 of Nicotiana otophora. Taxonomy (NCBI): domain Eukaryota; kingdom Viridiplantae; phylum Streptophyta; class Magnoliopsida; order Solanales; family Solanaceae; genus Nicotiana; species Nicotiana otophora. Next base: position 25,745 of record AWOL01S0027858.1, on the reverse strand, counting down.
CAGTATTGGAGGAAAGGAAGAAATAGCTTCAGATTCGTGGAAGGTCTTATAGAATGGGTGTAGCAGTTGGAGATGCTATTGTGAGCGTAAGGAGAATATGAGATGATTCATGGGTAATAAGATGATGTGGTCTCGTGATGCGGGTCACTCGGGACGAGTACGGATTTGGTTCGTTACGTTTGAATGGAGATACTATTATTATTTCTAAGGCAAGTCGAGAATAAAATTTGAAGAAATTGGGTCGGTTAGTAATGATTGAATCAATATGATCGTGCCAGCGTGAAGTTATATGTAGTTTGTGGTTGTACACTTGGACCTGAGCGCCACCACAACTTGGTTGATTTGGGAGGCATTTGATTCGAATGGATTTATTGTGTAAATGAATTCTGGAAGAGTTATGGCAGTTTAGATCACGACTTGAGGTTTGTGTTTTCTGCGGTTTGAGAATTTAGTTACGTGTTGCATTACTTCTTCTGAAATGAGATAAGTGAAAAGTTTTCTATCAAAGGAAATGTTTATTCTACTAGTAGTTCAGGAGTTGTGACGAGTTTTTACAATCTCGTATAGTGGCATGATAGGTGCAGTGAGCGGTATGGGGATGGGAAGTTGAAGGTCATGGTTACGGTTCGGTGTTGATAGAATGTTACGAGCTCAGATGAGTAGGAGTGAATTTAGATGTTCAGAATAAGCTGGCATTTTTTTTAGTGTCACCTAAAGATAGTGTTCTGTGGAAAAGGCTTTGTGTATGGACTTGTGAATTTTTTCTTCGCTTTATAGAATTAGAACGGTTTGTGGTATGGATCTACAGACCTTGCTACCTGAGCGAAAAGTCGTGGAAGCGTACCCCATTGGGAGATTTGTATAAGTGTGACATGTCAATCACTTGATTGTTAGAGATTGAAACCAAGTATAGAGGTTATGGTAATATCGCAAAAGCAATAGTTTATGCCTGAGAGGCGTTCTATTCCTTGGGTTGTGGGCCGTGTGAGTTGTTCCGAATTTGATGGTGGTTCTTATGTGTCATGAATATGTCATTGTGGATCCTTGAAAGGTTATTAGCCAGTATGGTATGATCAGAATCGGTGTGAGGTCTCGTGTAGTTTGTAGTGTTATGTGAGCAGGATGGCTGTCAAGATGCAAGTCAATTATCGCACGTTAGTTGTGCTTGGATTTCGTAGCGTGTGGCGCTATTCGTCTCCCAAGGATTTGTATTATGCACTGGGCGTGTTTCTGGTCGATATTCAGGTATTTCGTAAGTATAAGCGCTACGGCTTGACGTGTGTGTTTTCTTATTGATTGTTATATGCGGATCGAGTGGCATTCTGGCGTGGGTATGTAGTTTGAATCGGGTTGTACGCCGCAACAGTGAGATGTTGAGTACGGTTCCATATATTATTTTCTATGTATTTTGTTTTTCATTATCGGAGGAGAGATCATAGCATTTGTTTGACCGTTTTATTCATTACGTGGGCTGGGAAGTTCCATTTCAGAGTTTGCTTTTCCTTATGTATTGCATTCGAGTTTGTAGCATGATGGTGCATTTTTAGCATCATACGAGATCTTAGTCAGTGTTTAAGGTTGCTTATGGCCGGTGTAGCTTATACTGGCTGAGACAAGACTATTAGACCTCAGTGCAAACAGATTTATATAAGGCATATTAAAGAGCACATATCGCTATTTAGTTCAGAATGAGGTAATGGTTCTCGTCAGGAGGATAGGCCTAATGATTTGTTGATTTGGCAGGTGATTATGAATTTCTACACATCTCTTCCATTGTGGGAGTATTACGAGATTTGGAACAGGACTTAAATGCATCATGAGGTGTGTTGTGGGCATCAAATTCGTGGAATTTCAGTTATTGTTGTTAGAGGATGTTATTAGGGTCATGTGAATTATGCGGTGCATGGTGTGATTTCAGCACAGATGCATAATTATGTTTTAATACAATGTGTAGTGATTGATACTGTTCGTATGTTAGAATCAGGTATTATAAAGAAAATTTGAAGGTTGGAATTTGGTTCTAAGGCTTATTGATTAAAGAAAAGGGAGGACCTTCAGTCCGGCTCAAGCCGAGGTGCCAAACTATGATTGTGATGGCACGAGAAGGTTCACAAGGTGATAAACATTGGTTTTGGACAACTCCTGATTTGTTCTTAGCACATTCGAGGACAGACATATATTTAAGCAGGGGAGAATGTAATGACCCGACTAGTCGTTTTGAGATCTAATGCATCGTTCAGCGGTTTGAGGTCTTGAGTAGCTTCACTTCAGGTATCATGACTTGTGTGTGTGGTAATAATCGAATTTCAGGAAGTTTGGAGTTGATTTGGAAAGAAAATTCTAAATTCGGAAGCTTTAAGTTGGAAAATTGACTAAGGTTTGGATTTTAATAAATGACCTCAGAATCAGGATTTGAAGGTTCCAATAGGTTCGTATGATGATTTCGGACTTGGGCGTATGTTCGGGTCGAGTGTGGGGTAGCCCGGGAATATTTCAGCGCTTATTATGGAAGGTTGGCATTTTGAATGTTTAAGAATTTCCTAAGTTTGGTTTGCAATGGATTTAGATGTTATCGATGTTCGTTTGGGATTACGGGTGTGGGAATAGTTCTGTATGGTGATGTTGGTCTTAGGAGAGTGTCCGGAAGTTGATTTGGACGTCCGTAGGTTGTTTCGGCGTCAATTGGTGAAGGTTGGAAAATTGATGATTTTTGGGAAGTTTGACCGGTAGTGGACTTTTTGATATCAGGGTCGGATTCCAATTCCGGAAGTAGGAGTAGGTCTGTAATGTCAATTATGACATGTGTGCAAAATTTGAGGTCACTCGGACTTGATTTGATACGTTTCGGCATAAGATATAGAATGTGGAAATTTGAAAGTTTATAAGTTATATTTGAGGCGCGATTCATGATTTTAATGTTGTTTGACATGGTTGGGGCTTCGACTAAGTTCGTATCGTATTTTGGGATGTGTTGGTATATTTGGTTAAGGTCCCGAGGGCCTCGGGTGTATTCCAAATGATCAACGGATCGAGTTTGGACTTCGGAGAAGTGCTGAGGCAGCTAATATCTGGTGCAATCGCACCTGCGTGAAGAGGGCCGCAGGTGCGAGCCCACAAGTGCGGCGATGTGATCGCAGAAGCGACATTTGGATGGAGATGGGCCGCAGATGCGAGGATGTTTCCGCATCTATGAGCCCATAGATGAGAGGAATGCTCCGTAGAAGTGGAATGCGAGCTGCGCAGCTGGAGTCGCAGAAGTGGAAGGTTTCCGCATGTGCGAGACCGCAGGGGTGCATTTGGCATCGCAGGTGCGGAGCTATGCTGGGAAGACGGTATGTGCAGGTGGGAGATTTTGGCAGCACCTGCGAGACCGCAGATGCGGTGAAGCGGTCGTAGGTGCAGTAGTCGTGGCTGGGTAGTGAGGGTTTTTATAAAACGGGATTTTGGCCATTTTCATTTCATTTCCTATATGAGAGCCGACCTTGGAGCGATTTTGGGGCACCATTTTCACTGTCAATCACGAGGTAAGTCATATCTAACAGTTGTGAGTTAAATATAAAAATTAGGCTTGTAAATTCATGAAAGTTAGTAGAAATTTGGGATTTTGAAGAAAAACCTAGAAATTGGTATTTTTGGAGTTTGACCACGAAATTGGACATGAAATTCAGAATAATTGATGTATTTGAGTTCTTAGTGTTATGGGTAAAGTTTATCTTCGAAAACATTCGAAATCCAGGACGCGGGCTCGAGGGAAGATTTTATAGACTTTTCGAGTGGAGTTGGAAATTGTTTAAATTGATTAATTATGGGTATTAAAACACATATTGATTGATTTGCAGTTTGTTTGCATAATTTTGGATCGACAAGCATTGGTTTGAGGTGTTAGAATGGTGTTGGAGCCGCTGCTATGGAACTTCGGAGCGAGGTAAGTCTCTTGTCTAACCCTATAAGGGGAAAACAACCCCATAGGTGATATTGTGGTTATGTGCACTAGTTGTGGGCCTACGTACGCACGAGGTGACGAGAGTCTGTATGTAGCTAAATCATGTTTATGTCAGGGGAGACTTAGGATTTTATCATGTAATATTTGAATTACTTGAACTTGGTCTGTTGGCTTAATTAATTGAAATTATAATTGAACTTGATTTAGATATTATATCTTTCTTAGGCCAAGCCTTATCACCTTGAGTTATTTGAGAAATTAATAAAGATTATATTCATATTAAGCTCATGTGTTATAATGTAAACACGTTTATCAAAATTTTGTGAACTTCCTTCCCTTTCTTGTGGAGCTGGCCAAACACCTCAGCAGTATAGATGCATCTATGGTTCGTGCCGCTCAACTCTCGGCAATATACACATTATTCGGATTGGGCCGAACGACCTCGACAGTATCATGCGTTATATCGCTGGTAGCCAAATATTCACGAGCTAGTCTTTCCACTAACGCCCGACATTTTATGGTATTTCTTATTTATTTGGTATTGACACTCGACATGTTCTGAGATATTAAGAAAATTAATACAAGACTGAGAAATTATGCTCAAAACAGAATAATTGGAAACTTTTGAGATTTCAGAATTTGCTTCACTACAGTTGTATACTTCATATATGTTCTGAGTTATCTTATATTTATTTGGACCTCTAGTAAGTGTCGGTGTCAATCCCTCGTCACTGTTCCTCCGGGGTTAGGCTAAATACTTACTGGGTACACGTTGATTTATGTACCCATGCTCCACTTCTGCACTAAATGTGCAGGAATTAGCAGGTCCATTTGGTGATCACCTTGGCGTGTAGGCGCACATGTTGAGAAGACCTTAAGTGAGTTGCATTTCAGATTACGGATCGCAGCCCTCCGAGTCACCATTGTACAGTTTACTTTATTCTGTCTTATTACATTCGGGACTGACGTTATATTGTTTATTGTACTCCTTAGTAAATGCCCATGCAGTTTTGACACCGAGTTTTGGGAGTTACTACAGATAGTTCGTCATTGTAGCTCGTGTTCATATTATCATTTACCATGTAAATTATATTTCACATTATTTGATTAACGAAAAATGTTGATTTCAAATTTCTAAAATTGGTAATGAAATTGGTAAATTAGTTTTGGCTTGCCTGACATCGGCGTTAGGCACCATCACGACCTATAGTGAATTTTGGGTCGTGACAACTTCTACCCAAAAATATGAGTTGGACACCACTAGGAGAAACGGTTCTACCTGGATTAAGCTGCATAAAACAAGATTGTTCAAAGAGTACTTCTACCTGGAAATATGACCTGGATCCCCCTAGTCGAAAAGGTTCTGCCTGAGTTAAGCTTTGGAAACAACCTGAGCGAAGAGTACTTCTACCCGGGTTATGAGCTGGATACCCCTAGGAGAAACGGATTTACCTGGGTTAAGCTACGTAAATAAACCTGAGCGAAGAGTACTTCTACCCGGAAATATGAGATGGATCCCCCTAGGAGAAAAGGTTCTACCTGGGTTAAGCTATATAAAACAGCCAGAAGGAAGAGTACTTCTACCCGAAAATATGAGCTGGATCACCTTAGGTGAAACGATTCTACTTGGATTAAGCTACATAAAACAACATAAGCAAAGAGTACTTCTACCTAGAAATATGAGCTGGATCCCCCTTGAAACAAAGGTTCTACCTGGGGTTAAGCTACCTAAAATAGCCTGAGCGAAGACTGCTTCTACCCGGGATATGAGCTGGGTCCCCCTAGTCGAAAGGTTCTACCTAGGTTAAGTGTCACGACCCAAAATCCTAATCTGTCGTGATGACGCCTATCTTGATACTAGGCAAGCCAAAAATCTCAATAAGCCACAATTTCTTTTAAGTTTGAAAATATAATATTTAAATATAATACATAATCCCACAAATACTGATACGAACACTCCCCAAAATCTGGTGTCACTGAGTACATGAGCATCTAATATGGATATAAGTCAAAAGAAAAATATCTATAATAGTCTAAGACCAAATTCAGTAAACAAGGAGATAGCGAAGGAGAGACAAGGTCTGCGAAACACGGCAGCTACCTCTGCATCTCCAGAAAATCAGTTGTGTGGAAGAATCAACAACCGCTATGTCCAGGAATACCTGGTCTGCACACGAAGTGCAGGGTGTAGTATGAGTACAACCAACTCAGCAAGTAACAATAATAAATAAGGAACTGAAGATAATGAGGAGCTACACAGTTACAGTTTATTTCCAGTAATTCCAGCAAAGAATAGACATGCTTTCAAATCCGGCAGTTTAAGTCAAATCAAATTTATATTGTTCAAGTTCATGTAATTCGGATATAAAATCTTTCAGAGAATTTCACAACAATGATAGATAGCAACTAAGTGTAACAACAATTGAAAAGCAAGTACAGCCTCTCAGGCCAACAATCACTCCACTCGTCACAACAACTCATCCACTCGGCTCTCAGCCCTCAACACTCACACTCAATAGGTACCCGCGCTCACTGGGGGTGTACAGACTCCGGAGGGGCTCCTACAGCCCAAGCGCTATAATCTGCACGGCAAACGCACGTGCTGCACAAACAAGTCACGTGCCATAATATAAGTATTTGGATCCGCACGGCCAACCCACGTGCTTTACGGCTAACTCACGTGCTATAGTATAATATAAGGATCCGCACGGACAACTCACGTGTTGCACGGCCGACACACGTGATATAGTATAATATAAAGATCCGCACGGACAACTCACGTGCTATGGTATAATATCTCACAATGAGGCCCTCGGCCTCACTCAGTCATAAAGCTCTCCAGTCTCCCGGGCTCTCCACAATCATAAAATCAGCCCAAACAACAATGATATGATACATTAATAATGAACAATAGAGACTGAGACAAAATAATCAAGTAGTTCTGACTGAGTACAAAACAATAATTTAAGCAGATAATTCACATGTACACGACCTCTGTGGGTCCCAACAATACCAACATATAGCCTAAACATGGTTTGAAGCATGACTTATAGTCAAGTTTCCACAACACATAGAGAGCACATAACTATCAACAAGTTATTCAACTTTACAGTTTCTCCGAGACGAACCAAGTCATAATCCCCTCGGTACATGCCCACACACCCGTCACCTAGCATGTGCGTCACCTCCAAAATAATTACATGACACAAAATTTTGGAATTTCATACCCTCAGGACCAGATTTAAAACTGTTACTTACCTTAGAGCGTGAAATTCTTTACTCTACTATGTCTTTGCCTCGCAAATCAGCCTCCGAATGCCTCGAATCTAGTCACAAATAATTCATTTCAATAAATAAAATTTATTGGAAATAATTCAACATGAAAATACAATTGTTCATAAAAATTCGCATTTTAGCTCAAAACTCGCCCGTGGAGCCCACGTTTCGGAACCTGAAAAAAGTATAAAGAATCCAAAAGCCCATTAAACCACGAGTCTACCCATACCAATTTTACCAAAATCCGACCTCAACTCGACCCTCAAATCTACAAATCTTATTTCCAAATTTCTAAGTTCCAATCTCCGATTTACACCTCAAAATCATGTAATCTAGTCGGATTATTCGATGATAATTCAATATTATGGAGTAGAAATGATCGCAAGTGACTTACCTCAAGTTTTCCTTGAAAATCTATCAATAGTCGCCTCTTCTCAAGCTCCAATTTGTCAAAAATGGCGAATGGGACGAAATCCCTGCTTTATAATTCTGCCCAGACAGCCTCGGTTCTGCCTTGATCTTGGCTTTCGATCGTGGTCCTCGATCCTGGGTTTCGATCCTAGGCCTTGATCCTGGGCCTCGATTGTGGCCCTTGACCCTGGGCTCGATCATGGCTTCCATCCTGATCCTCGACCCTGCTTTCGATCGTGGCCCTCGACTCTAGGCTCGATCGTGGCTTGATTCTGGGCTCGATTTTTGGTCTTGATTCTGGGCTCGAATATGGGCTCGATTTCTGGCAGAAGACATTTCCAGCAGAAGGAAATTGCAGCAGCTGTTGTAGTTCAAATTTTGATTCATTAACCATCTGAAACTCACCCGAGGCCCTCGGGACCTCAACAAAATATACCAACAAGTCCTAAAACATCATACGAACTTAGTCGAATCCTCAAATCACCTCAAACAATGCTAAAACCATGAATTGTACCCCAATTTGCCTAATGAACTTTGAAATTTTTAATTTCTACAAAATGACTCTGGAACCTATCAAATCACGTCCGATTGACCTCAAATTTTGCACACAAGTCATAAATGACATAACAGAGGTATTCCGATTTTTAGAATCGGATTCCGACCCCGATATTAAAAAGTCAACCCTCGGTCAAACTTCCCAAAAATTCAACTTTCGGCATTTCAAGCCTAATTCCACTACGGACCTCCAAATAATTTTCCAGACACGCTCCTAAATCCAAAATCACCATACGGAGCTATTGGAATTATCAAAATTCAAATCCAAGGTCGTTTATACATAGGTTCATATCTGGTCCACTTTTCTAACTTACGATATGGAGCCGATGGCTATTTTAGACCGACAGGTTAGAAAACTGAGGTCAAAGAGCATGAATACATGGAACACTGGATGAACACCTGATAGACTAGGTGGCAAAGCAAGTTCATAAGCCACATCTTCAATTTTCTTAAGTATCTCAAAAGGCCCAATATACCGAGGGCTCAACTTTCCTTTCTTCCCGAAGCTCAACATACCCTTCATGGGTGAAATCTTGAGCAGAACCTTCTCCCCAACCATGTAAGTAACATCACGGACCTTCCTGTTGGCATAACTCTTCTGTCTAGACTGCGCCGTGCAAAGCTGTTTTAGAATCACTTTGACCTTCTCTAAAGCATCCTGAACCAAGTCAGTACCCAATATTCTAATCTCACTCGGCTCAAACCAACCCACCGGAGACCGACACCGTCTCCCATATAAAGCTTCATACGGAGCCATCTGAATGGTTGACTGGTATCTATTATTGTAAGCAAACTCCATGAGTGGCAAAAATTGATCCCAAGAACCCCCAAAACTAATGACACAAGCGCGCAACATATCCTCCAATATCTGATAGTGCGCTCGTATTGTCCGTCCGTCTGAGGTTTAAATGTTGTACTCAACTGAACCCGTGTGCCCAATTCTTGCTGCACTACTCTCCAAAACTGTGATGTAAACTGCGTGCCCCTATATGAAATGATGGACATTGGCACACCATGTAGGCGAGAAATCTCGCGAATATAAATCCCAGCCAACCGCTCCAAAAAATAATTAGTACCAACTGGAATAAAATGTGCAGATTGGGTCAACCTATCTACTATCACCCAAACAACATCAAATTTTCTCAAGGTCTGTGGGAGCCCAACTATGAATTCCATGGTAATACGCTCCCATTTCCACTCCGGAATTTCAAGTCTCTGAAGTAATCCTCATGGCCTGTGATGCTCGTACTTTACCTGTTGACAATTTAAACACCGGGCTAAAAACCCAATTATATCTTTCTTCATCCGCCTTCACCAATAGTGCTGCCTCAAATTCTGATACATCTTCGCAGCACCTGGATGAAGGGAGTACCACGAACTATAAGCTTCCTGGAGAATCAACTCATGCAAACCATCTACATTAGGCACACATAGCCTGCCCTGCATCCGTAATACACCATCATCTCGAATAGTGACTTCCTTGGCATCACCGTGCTGAACCATGTCCTTAAGGACAAGAAGATGTGGATTATCATACTGGAGATCTCTGATGCGATCATATACAGAAGACCGAGAAACCACATAAGCCAAAACTCGATTCGGCTTGGAAACATCCAATCTAAGAAACTGGTTGGCCAAGGCCTGAACATCCAATGCTAAAGGTCTCTCTACTACCGGTAAGTATGCTAAGCTGCCCAAACTCTCCGCCTTATGACTCAAGGCATCGGCGACCATATTGGCCTTTCCGGGATGATAGACAATGGTAATGTCATAATCCTTAAGCAACTCTAACCACCTCCGCTGCCTCAAATTAAGATCCTTCTATTTAAATAAATGTTGTAGACTCTGATGATCGGTATATACCTCACACTGGACACTGTACAACTAATGCCGCTAGATTTTTAAGGCATGACCAATAGTTGCTAACTCAAGATCGTAGACTGGATAATTCTTCTCATGTACCTTTAACTGTCTGGATGCATAGGCAATCACCCTACCGTCTTGCATAAGAACTGCGCCGAGACCAATACGCAATGCGTCACAATACACAGTATAGACTCTAAACCTATAGACAACACCAATACTGGAGTTGTAGTCAAAGCTGTCTTGAGCTTCTGAAAGCTCTCTTCACACTCATCCGACCACCTGAACGGAGCACCTTTCTAGGTCAGTTTAGTCATAGGCGATGCAATAGACGAGAATCCCTCTACAAAACGATGATACTAACCGGCCAAGGCGAGAAAACTCCGAATCTCGGTAACTGAAAATGGCCTGGGTCAACTCTGAACTGCCTCTATTTTCTTTGGATCCACCTTAATTCTTTCACTGGACACTATATGTCCCAAGAATGCCACCGAACTAAGCTAGAACTCGCACTTAGAGAATTTGGCATAAAGTCTCTCCTCTCTCAGACTCTATAATACAATACCCAAGTGTTGTGCATGCTCCTCCTGGTTACGAGAGTACACCAGAATATTATCAATACATACCACGACAAATAAATCAAGATATGGTTACAATACACTATTCATCAAATACATAAATGCTGCTGGGGCATTGGTTAGCCCAAAAGACATCACAAAAAATTCACAGTGTCCATAATAAGTCCTGAATTCCCTCTTTAGAATATTCGAATCCCGAATTTTCAACTGGAGATACCCAGACCTCAAATCAATTTTGGAGAACACTCTCGCTCCCTGAAGCTGGTCAAATAAATCATCAATACGCGGCAAAGGATATTTATTCTTGATTGTAACTTTGTTCAACTGCCTATAATCAATGCACCTCCGCATAGTACCATCTTTCTTTTTCTTAAACAAAACCGGTGCATCCCAAGGTGAGACACTAGGCCTACAAACCCCTTTTCAAGGGGTTGCTGAAGTTGCTCCTTCAATTCTTTTAACTCAGTTGGTGCCATACGATACAAAGGAATAGAAATGGGCTGAGTGCCCTACACCAAGTCAATACCGAAATTAATATCCCTATCGGGTGGCATCCCCTGCAGGTCTACAGGAAATACATCCGGAAAGTCTCGCACGATCGGTACTAAATCAATAATAGGAGTATCTGCATCATCATCCCTTACAAAGGCCAAATATGACAGACATCCCTTTCCAACCATACATTGGGCCTTCAAATAAGAAATTACCCTGCTAGGAATAAAAAATAGAGAACCTCTCCATACAACCTTTGACAACCCCGGCATCGTCAACGTCACGATTTTTGCATGACAGTCCAGAATAGCATGACATGGAGACAACCAATCTATACCCAGGATTACATCGAAATCAATATACTAGTAATAAGAGATCAATTCTAGTCTCCAGTCCCCAATAGTTACCACACACAACCGATACACACGATTCACAGTAATAATATCGCCCACCGGTATAGATATACAAACAGGTGAAACTAAGGACTCACAGGGCATATCCAAATAATGAGCAAAATACGATCATACATATGAATAAGTGGAATCAGGGTCAAATAATATAGAAGCCTCCATGTGGCACACTGAAATAATACCTGTGATCCACATGATCGGCTGCCCCCTCTTGGGCGACCCCTAGTTTCCTGTCCCCTACCTCGAGCTGGGTGGGCGGGTGGTGGAACTGCTAGTGTTGGTGCCGTCAGTCGAGGACTCTGCTGTGGAGCCCCACTTAACAGCCTAGGACACTCTCTCTTGAAATGACCAATTTCTCGGCATTCAAACAACCCCTACTCTAACGGAACTGCTGCTCCTGATAACACGAGGAATTACCTGTAGAATCCTGAGCGGACGAGTCATGATGAGAACTCTGCACTGGTAGTGCACTGAATGAAAACTAGCCTGAGTGAGCACTGTAAGAACCGTGGCTAGCTGATGCACTACGATGAATTGGACGACCCGTCTGAGCGTGTCTATAAGAACGACCCCTACCGCGGTAAAACTGACCCCCTGAAGGAACACCGCTGTAATCACCTGGACCACGAGGCCTCTTAGCCTCTCTATCTCTCTCTCTCTTTCTCCATGTTCTTGGCTACGAACCATCTCTATCTGTCGAGCAATGTCCACTACCTTATCAAAAGTAGCACCAGATACCCTCTCCCTAGTCATAAGTAACCACAACTAATATGTGAGGCCATCAATGAACCTCCTAATCCTCTCCTTATTAGTGGGAACCAACCATACTACGTGACGAGCCAACCCAAAAAGTCTCATCTCGTGCTGCATCACGGACATATCACCCTGGCGAAGCTGCTCAAACTGTCTACGCAACTCTCTGCGGGACTGAGTTACAAACTTCTCCAAAAAGACCACCGAGAACTGCTGCCAAGTAAGGCCTGGAATCTCAATGGGCACAGCTAGTGCCTGAGCTGATCATATTGGCTCAGCTATATCTGGAATCTGCTCTTGAGCTGGAGCGACTGGTGGTACTACAGGTGCTGGTCCAACTGTGGTATGAGCTACACCTCGACCCCGGACTCTACCACGACCCCGACCTCTCGCGGACCTAACTGGTGGCACTAGTGGCTAACTGTCCGATCCGGTAGTACGTGTCCTCACCATCTGTGAGAGAATAGAATAACAGAAATTTAGTTTCCAGAATCAACAAATGCGCATGACAGAATACAAGAAAGTGAAGCTTTCCTAAGGATTCCGCAGCCTCTCGAAGATAAGTACAGACGTCTCCGTACCGATATGCAAGACTCTACTAAACTTGCTCATGACTCGTGAGACCTATGTAACCTAGTGCTTTGATACCAACTTGTCACGACCCAAAATCCTAATCTGTCGTGATGGTGCCTATCTCGATACTAGGCAAGCCAAAAATCTCAATAAGCCACAATTTCTTTTAAGCCACAAATACTGATACGAACACTCCCCAAATTCTCGTGTCACTGAGTACATGAGCATCTAATATGGATGCAAGTCAAAAGAAAAATATCTATAATAGTCTAAGACCAAATACAGTAAACAAGGAGGTAGTGAAGGAGAGACAAGGTCTGCGAAATACGGCAGCTACCTCTGCATCTCCAGAAAATCAGTTGTGCGGAAGAATCAACAACCGCTATGTTCAGGAATACCTGGTCTGCACACGAAGTGCAGGGTGTAGTATGAGTACAACCAACTCATCAAGTAACAATAATAAATAAGGAACTGAAGATAATGATGAGCTACACAGTTACAGTTCATTTCCAGTAATTCCAACAAAGAATAGACATGCTTTCAAATCAGGCTGTTTAAGTCTAATCAATTTTATATTGTTCAAGTTCATATAATCCGGATATAAAATCTTTCAGAGAATTTCACAACAATGACAGATAGCAACTAAGTGCAACAACAAATGAAAAGCAAGTACTGCCTCTCAGGCCAACAATCACTCCACTCGTCACAATAACTCATCCACTCGGCTCTTAGCCCTCAGCACTCACACTAAATAGGTACCCGCGCTCACTGGGGGTGTACAGACTCCGGAGGGGCTCCTACAGCCCAAGCGCTATAATCTGCACGGACAACGCACGTGCTGCACGAACAACTCAAGTGCCATAATATAAGTATTTGGATCTGCACGGCCAGCTCACCTGCTATAGTATAATATAAGGATCTGCACGGACAACTCACGTGCTGCATGGCCAACACACGTGCTATAGTATAATATAAAGATCCGCACGGACAACTCACGTGCTGCATGTTCAACTCACGTGCTATGGTATAATATCTCACAATCAGGCCCTCGGCCTCACTCAGTCATAAAGTTCTCCAGTCTCCCGGGCTCTCCGCAATCATAAAATCAACCCAAACAACAATGATATGATATATCAATAATGAACAATACAGACTGAGATAAAATAATCAAGTAGTTCTGACTGAGTACAAAACAATAATTTAAGGAGATAATTCATGTGTACACGACCTTTGTGGGTCCCAACAATTCCAACATATAGCCTAAACATGGTTTCTAGCATGACTTATAGTCAAGTTTCCACAACACATAGAGAGCACATAACTATCAACAAGTTATTCAGCTTTACAGTTTCTCCGGGACGGACCAAGTCACAATCCCCTCGGTGCACCTCCACACGCCCGTCACCTAGCATGTGCGTCACCTCCAAAATAATAACATGACACAAAATTTTGGAGTTTCATACCCTCAGGACCAGATTTAATACTGTTACTTACCTCAGAGCGTGAAATTCTTTACTCTGCAAATCGGCCTGCGAATGCCTCGAATCTAGTCACAAATAATTCATTTCAGTCAATAAAATTTATTGGAATTAATTCCATATGAAAATACAATTTTTCATAAAAATCAGAATTTTAGCTCAAACATCGCTCGTGGGGCCCATGTCTCGGAACCTGACAAAAGTTACAAAATTCGAAAGCCCATTCTACCACGATTCTACCCATACCAATTTTACCAAAATCTGACCTCAACTCGACCCTCAAATCTACAAATCTTATTTCCAAATTTCTAAGTTTCAATCTCCGATTTACACCTCAAAATGATATAATCTAGTCGGATTATTCGATGATAATTCACTATTATGGAGTAGAAATGATGACTTACCTCAAGTTTTTCTTGAAAATCTATCAATACTCGCCGCTCCTCAAGCTCTAATTTGTCAAAAATGGCGAATGAGACGAAATCCCTGCTTTATAATTCTGCCCAGACATCCTCGGTTCTGCCTCAATCTTGGCTTTCGATCATGGTCCTCGATCCTGGGTCTCGATCCTAGGCCTAGATCTTGGGCCTAGATCCTGCGCCTCAATTCTGACCCTCGATCCCGGCCCTCGATCCTGGGCCTCGATCGTGGCCCTCGACCCTAGGCTCGATCGTGACTTCCATCCTGATCCTCGACCCTGCTTTCGATAGTGGCCCTCGACTTTGGGATCGATCGTGGCTTGATTCTGGGGTCAATTTTTGGGCTCGATTCTGGGCTCGAATATGGGCTCGATTTCTGGCAGAAGAAATTTCTAGCAGAAGGAAATTGCAGCAGCTGTTGTATTTTATTTTTGATCTGTTAACCATCTGAAACTCACCCGAGGCCCTCGGGACCTCCACCAAATATACCAACAAGTCCTAAAACATCATACGAACTTAGTCAAATTCTCAAATCACCTCAAACAACGCTAAAACCATGAATTATACCCCAATTTAAGCCTAATGAACTTTGAAATTTCTAATTTCTACAAATGACTCCGGAACCTGTCAAATCACGTCCGATTGACCTCAAATTTTGCACACAAGTCATAAATGACATAATGGAGGTATTCCAATTTTCAGAATCAGATTCCGACCCTAATAGCAAAAAGTCAACTCCTCGGTCAAACTTTCGAAAAAGTTAACTTTCGGCATTTCAAACCTAATTCCAGTACGGACCTCCAAATAATTTTCCGTATATGCTCCTAAGTCCAAAATCACCATACAAAGCTATTGGAATTATCAAAATTCAAATCCGAGGTCATTTACACATAGGTTCATATTCGGTCCACTTTTCTAACTTACATTTTCAATTATGAGGCTAAGTATCTCATTTCACTCTGAATTCCTTCCGGACCCGAACCCACTAACCCGGTAAGTCATAAAATAACTATAAAGCATAAATTGAGTAGTAAATGGGGGAACGGGGTTATAATACACAAAATGACTGGCCGGGGCATTACATTAAGCTACGTAAAATAACTTGAGCGAAGAGTACTTCTACCCGAAAATATGAGTTAGATTCCCCTAGGCGAAAAAGTTCTACTTAGGTTAAGCTACATAACATAACCTGGGCGAAGAGTACTTCTACCCGAAAATATAAGCTGGATCCCCTTAGGTGAAACGGTTCTACCTAGGTTAAGCTACATAAGACAGCCATAGCGAAGATTACTTCTACCTGGAAATATGAGCTAGATCCCCCTAGGTGAAAAGGTTCTACGTGGGTTAAGCTACGTAAAATAGCCTGAGCGAAGAGTATTTCTACCCGGTTTATGAGCTGGATCTCCCTAGGTGTAAAGGTTCTACCGGGGTTATGCTATGTGAAACAGCCTGAGCGAAGAATGCTTCTACCCGGAAATATGAGTTGGATCCCTCTAGGCGAAAAGATTCTACCTGGGTTAAGCTACAAAAAACAACCTGGGGGAAGAGTACTTCTACTCTGAAATATAAGCTACATCCCCCTATGCGAAATGTTCTACCTGGGTTAAGCTATGTAAAACTGCCTGAGCGAAGAGTACTTCTACCCAGAAATATAAGTTGGATCCGCTTAGGCTAAAAGGTTCTACCTGAGTTAAGCTACGTAAAACAGCCTGAGCGAAGAGTACTTCTATCCGAAAATATGTGATGGATCCCCCTAGGCGAAAAGATTCTACATAGGTTAAGCTACGTAAAACAGCCTGAGCGAATAAAAGAAAATGAAGATTTTGAGGAACTTACCTTTGGTGATATTCCTCCTTTCAGAATTTCCATTCTGCACTGCTTTGTTCCTACTTCAAACAAAGAAAAAGTGTGAGTTTTCAAACTGGTGGTCGGTTTTTGGCCTTAATGCTTTAAGTAACTTGAATTCACGGCCATTTCTATCGAAGAACTGATTCTGTCAGTGTGGTACCGAGATGCTCGGAAACTCTGTATCGCTTTCTTCAGACCTTGGCTTTCCAACTTTACTCCCAACTATTTCATATCTGGATGTCCATGGTATCGCTGACCCAGTACTAAGGTAAGGAAATTTTTCCTTTAAAAATAAAACTTAATTGTCTTGCACCTAGTACCAGTTTGTGTCCGTAGTGCTTATCGATTTTTCCCATGAAGCAAGTCTTTCTTAGCAAACTTTTTAATTTCTTTAAAAAAATTTGTTCGGCTTATCAGAAGAGATCATATATGGATATGTACCTTTATCACTGACGTGTGCTCCATATCCTTTGTTTTGCACTTTTGAGAAACGGTAATCAATTTTGTGGCACTTTCTTTGTTGGCTTCTAAACAAATAGACCAGCAAACTTTTCTCTTTGGAACTTCCGTCTGCATGAAACCTCAGATATTGTTTAACTTCAACAACTTATTTGTCATGTTGCTTCCTGGGTATGTCCTCTTTGATGGCTAAGATAAAACTCGCTTTATACAGTGAGAAAGCTGGTAACAGATTTTGAAATCATTTCTCGTTTATTTGAACAATGATTGACTCAAAATTATAATGCAAATGCACACAATGACGCGATATAGAAGTGAGAAGGACTAGTATTTAACTAAAAATGTCACTTTAGGGGGGGAGGGGGAGAAAAAAAGAAGGGAACTCTTTGAATATGGTAGCCAACTCTAATGATCATGACATGCATATTGGACTGAGCGGCCAAATCTATCCAACCAATCTACCCTTTTTTTTCTTATTATTCCTTTTTGTCTTTGAAGTTGGACTTTTTGCACCAATAGTTTGCATCAGATCACAAAACACCTTTGACTGGTAATGCCCTTAAAGATTTTCACCAATCGGCCTCTCTCATTTATTTTTCTCTACTTACCATCGCCTTACAGTGCCCATAAAGGTTTTCACTAGTAAGACTCTTATATTTTTACATTTTGTTTTGCTTTCTTGTGTGAGCAACTTAATAGTGTTCTATGTCGCGTGATAATTGTTTGCTCATTGCATGCTTCTCTTGGAATTCTTGAAGGTTTATCAGGAGGACTATATTTGGAAGGCTTTTGGATATTGTTAGAAAGAAAGGACAGTATGAAGGCTCGAAATATACTCAATATGATGGGATTGTACACTTACAACTCTTGAAATCGTCTCTTAAAAAACTTCTGCCCCAGATTCAGATACTGGAAAATTTTTATTTTTTGATTTGGTTGTACTGAACCCTAGTATAAAGCTGCCTATGTATCCTTCAAAGAAATCAAGTCAAACGTAGTTCAAACATCTGACCTAAAGATTTGTTGTTTCGCTTTTCTTTATTTTCTTTTCTTTTCTTTCCTCTTTCTTCTCTTTATTTATAACAATTTTGATTTTTTTTCTACTTGAACTTTACATATATTTTTTTTTGGACTTTTGACTCTAGAGTTGATTCCAAGAGATGAGGTCAAAGAAAATGACACTGGCTCAAAAGGGGTGATGAAGAATATAAAGTGTTTGAATCGAAGAAAAAGGGCCTCCTAGCATCGAGAACGCCAATCATTTAATCTCTCACAATTACAACAATGATGGACATGTTGCCTTCTGGGTTTTGTCTAGTTGTATAGCTCCGTAGTCAATATCTTGTTTGCAACAAATAACATTTGACAATTTGGAGCCACCTTTACTTGACGTGGAAGGACACACTTCAATACCATCTAATTCATTCAAAATTCCCTGTAATATACCTTCTTTGGAGATTTGGGATTTCTTCCCTAATATGATTAGATAATGGTATATCGTGGCCAAAACCCCTTTATCGATTAGTCCAGCCAGACTTCAAAACTTTCAATTATCATTAAGTCGGTATTTATGATAGGTTTGAGATAAACACCTTTAACCTCTACAGATATGACTGTTTTGGTTCCATGTGATCTTGACACAAGCTTATCATCAAAGTTTTACAACCTTTTAACTCCAAGTATTTTTCCTCGATTCAAATCAAGATTGGACAGGTTTTCTAAAATCTAGCAGAAAACTGCGCATGCATGTCATGTCACTAAAATTAGCACGAAAAGAACTTTATATGTAAGAAGAGTTAAACACAATTGATTAAAATGATACAAAGCGAAAAGTTATATTTTATTGATTAAAAGATAGAGAGATTTGATGACAGGACAAATAAACAACATCTGGATCACATCAACATTACTACGACATTCAATAATTTTGATTGCTTTAGAATCAACATTCAAATTTTGACCTTTTATCAAACCGTTCCCAATATAGGCTATCGGATTTCAGGACATGCTACATGAGAAATTTCATAGCAACCAATTTGCCAAAAGACTTGGAAGAATTCTATCATCACATATTGTCTCACACAAAGCATGTCGTGTGAGAACCTAATTTTTTATCTTGCTTGAATTTTTCTCCACTCATCTCCTCAATACCTAACTTCCCACCTCCCCACTCACTTCCCACTTCCTCCACTCACACTCCCACTTTCACTACTCATGTACCCCACTCACATCCCCACTATACCCCTCCATCACCTACATAACACACAAAAATAGAGCAGGGGACGAAAGGATCTACTTCCTCTAAGAACTAAATTAGGAGATCCCAACACGTAAGATCTTAGAACGCATCTTCCTCCATTGTTTTCCCTTCTCTACTATTGCCATGTAAAACTCTACTAAAATACCTCGCAAGCTCCAAAAGAATCAGCTACTATTTTCTCCATAGATCTAAACTTTAGAACTTTAGCATTACAACCTCTTCTTCAAGGAAAAATGCAACAGCAAAGCTAGCAAAATTCAACAATTGTAACTCTCCCCATTTAACTCTTAAAACAGTCCCAAGCTCCATTAACAATATCACCGAAGATCAGCTGAAAATCCATTAAAAAAAATCCAAAACGTGCCCTCCTCAGCCCAAAAATAGCTGAAAAATGCAGTCATGAAACCCCAATTCGAAAACCAATCCAAAATATCATGAAATCTCAGCATGTCCGCCCTCACAAGTCACAACAGTCTCTCTACGAGTCAGTGAAGAGGTCGAGTCCGTCAAGGTCGGCATGGGAGTTCTTCCATTGAAGGTTCCTATTGGTTGAGCTTGTTTGTTGCTCATTTTGGTCGCCACATTGTCCAGTCTATTGGATTCATTAGCTCGAAGATCTTGCCCGGCACTTGTCTCTGATGTACAACTTTGTTCAAGGAGTTTTCTTTATTAATCAATTGAAAAAACAATTTTGGCTTCACAAAAGGTCCAGTTACTTAATTACTTTTATTTTTATATTATTCTATTAGTGGATAAATATTTTGTAAAAGTGTTTTCTTTTTCTATTTGAAAATTCTTGAATGTTGCCATATATTAATGTGTGTTAGCTTACCTTATAAATTATTGATTGTTGAATACAATTCGTCTCTTAAAATAAGTTAAGTTACTAAATGAACTCACAGTTATTTATTTGAAGTTGGAAATGGGATATTCGAATAATCAAATTGCTTTTGTTTGTTTAATAACTTGAAAGGAAGGTAGAAAATTTTAATGACAAAAGAAGTGATATTTCGAAAAGAACGGTTTTAGATTCTTGGGCCAAAAGACTTTTCTCTTTAAGAATTATTTTTATGCTTGATTTAGAGTAAAGTTAGAATTGAGTTTTGGATGAAAATTAGTGACCGTAGCATTGAAAAGTGACGGACCTTTAATGCTTAAATTTTTTAATTTGACAATAACTCTAAACATGCGTAGTTGCTTTAGGCGCGCTCATAATTTATTATCGTGATTATGTACACGTTCGCGTGACATGATTATGATTCCCAAAATAAATCAAGGTACGCATTCACGCGACTTTGGTAAATAATCTTAATATAATAAAATGCTATTAATTATGTACTCGTATGCATGACATGATTTTGGCACAATAAACAAAACGGATTCACACACGTGGTTTGTTTCAAAGATAATTCTATATTTTAATAATTAAAAGCGGATAGATAAGACACAATAAATTACAGTTTATCCAAAATTAAATCAAGCTAAATTGTTGTCAATAAAACGACCATGCTAGAACCACGGGACTCGGGAAATGCTTTACACCTTCTCCTTGGTCAACAGAATTTCTTACCCGGTTTTTGTTTTCACAGAGCAATAATAAAAGATTCAAATCTTCCTTTGGATAGGGATTCGAAAAAAGATAATTTGGAACACCCAAAAATCAAATTCCAAGTGGCGACAATGAATAATAAAATAATCCCTACTTCAAAAATGTCACTTTAATTTGAAAAATATTTTAATCCACAACAATCCATGACACATATCTTTTGGGGTAAAAATGAGGTGTGACAGCTCTGGCGTCTCTGTTTACTTATAAGGTTTCGAGCTTTGTATATTGGTTCTTGTTTTGCTTTTATCATATTTTAGATATTATTGTGTTTGGAAGACTAATGTGCTATTCATCGCTTATTTACTCTTTTAATATTTATTTGAACTGTGATATAAATTGTATCCTCTCTCGCACCCCTCTGAGTCTTCTTATAGTTAGTTATGTTGTGTTTACCTACCAGCATCACAAAATTTCTATCATGAGATAAAACAAGTTAGCCTACCAGCTTCTGCTGAAAGATTTAGTCACACATGTCTAGGCAGGAGAGTCGTTAGCTAGCCAGTACTGTTCTACTACTGGTGATGCTTGACACTCCTCGGCTCGAGTTGTCCGCCCGGGTAATCCAAGTCTAGATACCATCTCCTTTAGGATTTGAAAACTTAGAAGAACAAGCCACAAGTAATGAATATCCCTAGTAGGCTACGCCTTATTTGCATCATGTGCATTGGACTTAGCGGAACTCGGCACAGGGGATGGGCCCATCTAGGACATGTACCAATTTTTCAGACCAGCATGTTCATTTATCTGTGCTATATGTAACATTACTTGGTAGGCTTTACTCAAATGTTGACCGAATTTAGGATAGATTGATTGAACAGAGCAAAGAGAAAGATAAAGTTTCATCCACGTTTTCATAAAGTTCCCATTTAAAAAAGACATTTGAAGGGTTCTAATGTGTAAAATCACAATTTTTTAAATGTTTATTTATTTATTTTTTCCGAACTATGCGGGTCTGATTCTCACCGGATGTGAGATACGTAGGCAAACCTCATCGGTTCCGGCCCCATATTTTAAAAAATCCAAAAATATTTTTCTTTACTTCCCTCTTTAGAAAAGTCTTTCTTGGAGACCTCAATTTTTAAAAATCCAATAATATGTTCCTTTAATTCCTTCTTTAGAAGTCTTTCCTTAGAGAATTTCCTCTTCAAAAATATGTTCCTTAATTCTTTCTTTAAAATCCAAAAATATTTTCTTTCTTGTTAGAAGTCTTTTATTTAAAAAATAATATATAAAAAATAATAAATCAAAAACCAAAAAATATTTTCTTTCTTTTTTAGAACACTTTCTTTCAGAATTCCCGAAAAAAAAAAAGAAAATTCAAAGTCCAAATATTTTTCTTGTTAGGAGCTTTTTGTGATATGATTTTCAAAAAAAAGAAAACAAAAACGGATGAATAAATTGGAAAGAGAGTTAGCTCATTTACTTTATTCTTGGTATTTTTGAACTACATAATGATCTGATTCATGCGACTTTATGAGACGTAGGCAATCCCCCATCGGATTCAATCATTGCCATTAAATAAATTGAGTGAAAAATAATTGAGTGAAAAAAAGAAAAAAGTGACAAACATAATAGAGAAAAACAAAGAGCGATTACAACAGAAATAGAAAAATCAAGATTGGAAAGATCAAAAACCAAAGAAAGAAAGAGCATGAAATGAAAAGAAAAGAGGTATAGAGTGAAAAACGGGTTAGCCGGGATGAAACACACAACCGTTCAAACACATGGTAGAAACGTTTAACTGTTTAGGTGCCTGGCATCCCAACGTGCGATTTTCTATATGTTAAATGTCTTAGAACTAACAAGGTTGTTGGATGTGTAAATTAGCAAGGTTCTGTTCAGGTGGTTAGTTTTTGTTAGTAATCTGGCTTCCCATCCTTACTTCACAATATCCAAAGGAAGGGTTCAAATGGCCTCCGAAAGGCATCTACTAATTATTAATCCCGAGGATAGCCCGGCAGCGGCTATTCCACAAACAAAATCAGCAACTGCTGAAGAGAATAGGATGTTGCATCTCCGTATGTTGGAAATGTGGGACGCCAGGTCTAAATGTTGCATCTACTTCCTAGTATTGTTTCCAACATAGGGTCTCCCCTCACTAGTTGATGATATTCTAGACATAGGGTCTCCATTCCCTAGTCTCTTTTCCAACATAGGGTCTCCACTCCCTAGTTAGTGTTAGTTTAGACATAGGGTCTCCACTTCCTAGTCTCTTTTCCAATATAGGGTCTCCACTCCCTAGTTGATCTTATTTTAGACATAGGATCTCCACTCCCTAGTCAATTTTCCAACATAGGGTCTTTACTCCCTAGTTGATGTTATTTTGGACATAGGGCATCCACTCCCTAGTATTGTTTCCAACATAGGGTCTTTACTCCCTAGTTGATGTTATTTTGGACATAGGGCATCCACTCCCTAGTATTGTTTCCAACATAGGGTCTTTACTCCCTAGTTGATGTTATTTTGGACATAGGGCATCCACTCCCTAGTATTGTTTCCAACATAGGGTCTTTACTCCCTAGTTGATGTTATTTTGGACATAGGGCATCCACTCCCTAGTATTGTTTCCAACATAGGGTCTTTACTCCCTAGTTGATGTTATTTTGGACATAGGGCATCCACTCCCTAGTATTGTTTCCAACATAGGGTCTTTACTCCCTAGTTGATGTTATTTTGGACATAGGGCATCCACTCCCTAGTATTGTTTCCAACATAGGGTCTTTACTCCCTAGTTGATGTTATTTTGGACATAGGGCATCCACTCCCTAGTATTGTTTCCAACATAGAGTCTCCACTCCCTGGTCGTTGATATTGTAGACATAGGGTCTCCACTTCCTAGTCTCTTTTCCAATATAGGGTCTCCACTCCCTAGTTGATCTTATTTTAGACATAGGATCTCCACTCCCTAGTCAATTTTCCAACATAGGGTCTTTACTCCCTAGTTGATGTTATTTTGGACATAGGGTATCCACTCCCTAGTATCGTTTCTAACATAGGGTCTCCACTCCTTAGTTGATGTTATTTTAGACATAGGGTCTCCACTCCCTAGTCTCTTTTCCAGCCTAGGATCTCCAATCCCTAGTTGTTGTTATTTTGTACATAGGCTCTCTACCCCTTAGTCTCTTTTCCAACATAGGGTCTCCACTCCCTAATTGATGTTATTTTGGACATAGGGCATCCACTCCCTAGTATTGTTTCCAACATAGAGTCTCCACTCCCTAGTCGTTGATATTGTAGACATAGGGTCTCCACTATCTAGTCTCGTTTCCAACATAAGGTCTACACTCCCTAGTTGATGTTATTTTGAACATAGGGTCTCTACTCCCTAGTCTCTTATCCAACATAGGGTCTGCACTCCCTAGTTTATGTTATTTTAGACATAGGGTCTCCACTCCCTAGTCCCCTTTTCCAACATAGGGTCTCGACTCCCTAGTTGATGTTATTTTAGACATAAGTTCTCCACTCCCTAGTCCCTTTTCCAACATAGGGTCTCCACTCCCTAGTTGATGTTATTTTAGACATAGGATCTCCACTCCCTAATCTCTTTTCCAACATAGGGTCTCCACTCCGTAGTTGATGTTATTCTAGACATAGGGTCTCCACTCCCTAGTCCCCTTTTCCAACATAGGGTCTCCACTCCGTAGTTGATGTTATTCTAGACATAGGGTCTCCACTCCCTAGTGTCCTTTCCATCATAGGGTCTCCACTCCCAAGTTGATGTTATTTTGAACATAGGGTCTCTACTACCTAGTCTCCTTTCCAACATAGGGTCTGCACTCCCTAGTTTATGTTATTTTAGACATCGGGTCTCCACTCCCTAGTCTCTTTTTCCAACATAGGGTCTCTACTCCCTAGTTGATGTTATTTTAGACATAGGGTCTCCACTACCTAGTCCTTTTTTCCAACATAGGGTCTCCACTCCCTAGTTGATGTTATTTTAGACATAGGATCTCCACTCCCTAGTCTCTTTTCCAACATAGGGTCTCCACTCCCTAGTTGATGTTATTCTAGACATAGGGTCTCCACTCCCTAGTTAATGTTATTTTAGATATAGGGTCTCCACTCCCTATTCTCTTTTCCATCATAGGGTCTCCACTCGCTGATTGATTTTATTTTAGACATAGGGTCTCCACTCCCTAGTCTCTTTTCCAAAATAGGGTCTCCACGTCCCAATTGATGTTATTTTGGACATAATATATCCACTCACTAGTATCCTTTCCAACATAGAATCTCCACTCCTTATTTGATGTTATTTTAGACATAAAGTCTCTACTCCCTAGTTTCTTTTCTAACATAGGGTCTCCACTCCCTCATTGATGTTATTTTGGACATAGGATATCCACTCCCCGGTATCCTTTCCAACATAGAATCTCCACTCCCCAGTTGATGTTATTTTAGACATAGGGTCTCCACTCCCTATTCCCTTTTTTCCAACATAGGGTCTCCACTCCTTAGTTGATGTTATTTTAGATATAGGATCTCCACTCCCTAGTCTCCTTTCCAACATAGGGACTCCACTCCCTAGTTGATGTTATTTTGGACATAGGGTCTCCACTCCCAAGTCTCATTCCAACATAGGGTCTCCACTCCCTAGTTGATGTCATTTTGGACATAGGGTCCCCACTCCGTAGTCTCTTTACCAACATAGGGTCTCAACTCCCTAGTTGATGTTATTATAGACATAGGGTCTCCACTACCTGGTCCCTTTTTCCAACATAGGGTCTCCACTCACTAGTTGATGTTATTTTAGACATAGGATCTCCACTCCCTAGTCTCTTTTCCAGCATAGGGTCTCCACTCGCTGATTGATGTTATTTT
>AWOL01S0027857.1:19809-30803 GCA_000715115.1 Nicotiana otophora | reverse complement strand
AAAACTCTAGCATATATAAAAGACAAAATTACATCATATGTCATTTGGGCCTACAACTCATTCAAAAATAGCCCACATTTGAAGCCCTAACCTAGTTTGGCCCAAATTGTATATATAAAAAACAAAATTACATCATATATCTCTTGTCCGCTTGTTTGTTATTAAATTCCAAGGATCCATAGTTAAATCNGTTGAAAAGTCCTTTCACTATGGTACGCTTCGCATTCTTCCACTTCTTTCCAAGTCAAAACTCTAGCATATATAAAAGACAAAATTACATCATATGTCATTTGGGCCTACAACTCATTCAAAAATAGCCCACATTTGAAGCCCTAACCTAGTTTGGCCCAAATTGTATATATAAAAAACAAAATTACATCATATATCTCTTGTCCGCTTGTTTGTTATTAAATTCCAAGGATCCATAGTTAAATCCTTATATAGCCACCAACTGCCACATAACTTTTCTCGACCCCAATCCCTTTCCGTTTGCTAACCTAACTTTTCTTTTATTTACAGGTAGATTAGGTCCTTCACTCATCAACTTGTAACTTAATATATCCCAAGGTTGTTTAATTTGTTACACTCATGTAATGCCATATATCTCAGATTTAGCTATAATATATTTTTAAATTAAAATTATCCCAAAATAATTATAAATATTTGCGGGGCAAACAAATCTGATTTCAATGAAGTATCAAGGCAAAGATAACACCAGGGAGTATATGTGATGAACCAAAATGTCATCTTTAAATTTAATAATTAATTATATATTCTAAGACCTCGTAAAGTACTATTTATCATTCCTCGACTTGTGTGCATAGTCCGTAAACTTTTTCGGAAAGTTCTTATGTGAAAAATGGATTGAAAGATGAATTGGAGCTTTAAAAACTCAATTGAGTTGACTTTGGTCAACATTTTGAGCAAACGGACTTGGATCAGTGTTTTGACAGTTCATGTAGGTCCGTATCGTAATTTGGGAGTTGGGCATATGCCCAGAATCAAATTCCGAGGTCCCTAGCCCGAGATATGGAATTTTGATAAAAGAATTAAAAGTTTGAAAGCTTAATAATTTTTAAGAATTTACTGATGTTGAATTTATTGACACTAGGTTCGTATTTTGGTTTCGGAGCCCGGTATAGGTCCACTATAATATTTATGACTTGTCTGCCGAATTTGGTGAGAAACGAAGTTGATTTGACGTGATTCAGACGTTGGTTGTGAAAGTATAAGTTTTAAAGTTTTCTTGGAAATTTCCTTTGATTTGGTGTCTGATCCGTAGTTTTAGGTGTTATTTGGGCAATTTGATCACGCGAGCAAGTTCGTATAATATTTTAGGACATGTTGGTATATTTGGTTAAGGTCCCGAGGGTCTCAGGTGAGTTTCAGATGGTTAACAGATCAAATTCGGACTTAGAAGAAATCTGGGAAATATTTTGTCTTCTGGTGTAATCACACCTGCGAGAAATTGGCCGCAGGTGCGATGCCGCATATGCGGCTCATGTTGTGCAGGAGCGTGAGGAAGGGCGCAAGTGCGGGCATGCACAGGTTGGGGCAGGCGCGATGGAATTTTCTGCACTTGCGAAGGCGCAAATATGGTCCAAGGCTCGCAGATGCGAAGGCGGCTGGGCTGACTAATTTCCGCAGATGCGGTGTTTCACCGCAGATGCGGGACCGCAGGTGCGGAAATTTTGTCCGCAGGTGCGAAAGCGCAGTGCAGTGTACAAAACAGAAGGGTCCGAGAAATGTTATCATTTTTGACATTTCCAAAAGCGGGTGAGGCAATTTTTGAGCGAGAAATCTTGAGGTAAGTCACATGTGATCATTGTTAGTCAATTATATTGGATTATCATTGAATGTTTCGAATAGATTACATGTTGTTGAGGTGAAATTAGAGGATTTGGGCCTAGCGATTTCAAAATGAGAATTTGATATTTGGAGGTCAAGTTGATGTCGGATTTTAGTAAAAATGGTATGGTTGGACTCGTGGTTGAACGAGCGTTCATATTTTGTAACTTTTGCTGGATTCTGAGACGTGCCATTTTTGAGTTAATTTCGGATTTTATTGAATAATATAGTATTTTCTTATAGAATTGATTCTATAATTTTTGTTGACTGTATCGAATTAATTATGACTAGATACGAGTCGACCGAAATCAGAAAATCGAGGAAAAGGCGTACTACTTGGTTAAATTAGAGCAAGTCGAGGTAAGTGACTTGTCTAACCTTGTGTGGGGGAAATGTTCCCCTAGGATTGGTATTAATTGTAATGTGATAAAAGTCGTGTACATGAGGTGACGAGTGTGTACACTGGCTAAATGTTAAGGATTATATTTTTAAATTATGTAGATCACTGTTGCATATTAATTAAATTATTAAATCTTGTTATATTCTCCATCATTGATTTGATTTATATATTTTAAATTTGCTTGACCTTTTTCCTGCTAATTGTTTTACCTGTTTAGTTGGAACTTAGTTTCTTTTATTCTGTGCATTATTTGAAGGTTGATTTTCTTTAAATTAAGTATTATTGATATGAAGTATTTGACATTTTTAAATTTGGTATTGAAGGAACGTATTAAAGATTTTTAAATATTATTTTGCTAAATTATTTATTCCTGAATAGTTTTGTAAGATTTTCGTACTCATTGTGATGGAGTCGTGAGCTCTTTATTGTGAAAGATTATTAGTAATGATTTATTTTGACATGAGCCGTGAGCTCTTTATTGTGAAAAAAATATTGTTGTTAAATTATTTTGGCAAGTTAAATTATTTGAGCACTTGAGGTACAAATTGTGATATATTGTGATGTTGATACACATGCAGTGGTATAAAGTCCGGGTATTGAAACGCATGCAGTGAGATAAGGGTGGCTTGATACGCGTGGCTAGTAGGGAAAACTATTAGAAGTCATGCGGTGTGATAAGGATGGCTAAAACACGGGATGCTATTTCGGAAAAAAATAATTTCTTTAAAATAAATTATGAAGGCTCCCGTGGTGAGATTAGGAAGATGAGATATTGTTAATTTATTATGATTTAGGACTACGAGATGGTACCTCGGGAGTGCCCATGTTGATATTGATTTATGGCCATAGTTGCCTTTGATTTTGTTATGATTTTTCTTAAAGTTGAAAAGAAATTCTGTTTTGTTCCACGAGGTATTATTTTCCATTATTTGTGTAATTAAATGGTGACCTACTACTTGATTCATTTCCATTATCATTTTATTTTATTATATTGTGATACATTCTACTATGCCATTTATTATTAGTTTCCAGTAGGGCCTGACCTGACCTCGTCACTACTCTACCGAGGTTAGGCTTGGCACTTACTGGGTACCTCTGTGGTGTACTCATACTACGCTTTTGCATATCTTTTTGTACAGATTCAGGTACTTCTTACCAGCCCATACATCAATGAGTACCTGTGCACGGAGACTTCGAGGTATATCTGCCAGCGTCCGCAGACTCCGGAGTCCCCTTCTATTATTGTTATGTTGCTTCCTTATTTTCTTAGACTCTGTTATATAGAGACATTGAGGATAAATCCTTAGAAGCTTGTGACTTATATCTACCATATTTTGGAAGTTGTAATTATATAAAGTTTCAGAATTCTATTTTTATTCCGCATTGATAGGCTTACCTAGTCTTAGAGACTAGGTGCCATCACGGCATCCTACAAAGGGAATTTGGGGTCGTGACAGTATATTCTTACAATTAGGTCCTTTTAGAATTTTTTGAAATTTTTATTGACAACTGATATTATTTCAGTTTAACAATTGAATTAAAAAAAAAATTTAAACTCTTTGCATACAATTGTATACCCTGTTGGTATAACTATATACTATACTGGTATCATATGTTAGTTGGAATTGTTTTGGTTGTATTAGCTATATTTAATTGGTACACTATTTGATTTTTCTTTAGTAATAGTAGAACATTACAATATCTTGAATTGTTTTAATTTTTCTTTATGCATGTGTATTATGTAATCATTTTAATTTTTTCTTTATGCGTTTGTTTTATATAATACTATTATAGTACAATAGCTTGATATATATTATTATAGTAATATGTGGTACATTATTTTCGGATGTTTCTCTTTATGCATGCGTATTATGTAATAGTAGTATAGTCATATATAGTTTTCTGGAATTAGTTAGTAGAACTGTATATGTAATGCCCCGTACATTCGGACTAGGTGTGGATATGTTAAATGAGTATTAATTTGATATTTTAGACATATGAAGTCCTAGCGGGATGAGTATGGGTGAAATTAGCTATTTTGGAATCAAGACGGAGAGTGAGGTGTATAAAATTCGATAACATCTACTAAGTTTACAAAAGGGCTGTCTTACAGCAGGATTTATTGAAATTGTTTAAGGAAATTGGGAAAACGCAAAACAAAAAGATTTGTAAGCCTTTGAAATATCTTTCCAACGATATATTGTGGAGCCCGAACGGATCTCTGTACAGAAAGTTATGTGCGGTTTACAGAGCAGTGCGCAATATGCGCGCCCAGGTGCGTGCCCAGAGGGTCACATGCGCGACCGCGCACTTATGGCAGTGCTACTGCCATTTTGCGCAGTC
Source organism: Nicotiana otophora (assembly GCA_000715115.1). NCBI lineage: Eukaryota > Viridiplantae > Streptophyta > Magnoliopsida > Solanales > Solanaceae > Nicotiana > Nicotiana otophora. The sequence goes on along the minus strand of AWOL01S0027857.1, from coordinate 26,212 downwards.
AGGTGCTCGGGCAGGCCTTCAGGTGCGTGGGGGCTGTCTTACAGCAGGATTTATTGAAATTGTTTAAGGAAATTGGGAAAACGCAAAACAAAAAGATTTGTAAGCCTTTGAAATATCTTTCCAACGATATATTGTGGAGCCCGAACGGATCTCTGTACAGAAAGTTATGTGCGGTTTACAGAGCAGTGCGCAATATGCGCGCCCAGGTGCGTGCCCAGAGGGTCACATGCGCGACCGCGCACTTATGGCAGTGCTACTGCCATTTTGCGCAGTCAGGTGCTCGGGCAGGCCTTCAGGTGCGTGGGGGCTGCACCTGGGGGGTCATTTTAAAGCCCTACTTCGTCCCCCACACCCCAACACACAAAACCTTTCTCTAGAAAGCGAAGCTCTCAAGAACTTAACTCCTTAAAGGTCTCTCCACCATCCAAGGTAAGTTCTAATGGTGATTCTAAGTTAATTTAAATTTTTCAACATTTTATTTACATGGGTAAACCCTCCATATCATTAGATATTCGATTGGGACATCATGGTTGAGAAAAGAAACCCTAGAACTCGAATTTAAGAGGATTGAACTTCTAAAAGGTAATATCTTCCACCTCTACTTGGTTATAGTATTGGAGTAATGATTATAGACTCTAGTTCATGAGATATTAGTTGTTGGGTTTGATAGAAAAGCATGAACGGTTATAGGCTTGGATTGTTGATTATTGGTTGAGGGCGTTGTTTATCTTATAGGTGATGAAGAATGGTATCGATTATAACAATTTGAGATTTTAGTATTATCTAGGAGCAAAAGAATGGGTTTTTGGGTGTAGAAACACCATAAATAAGGATTATGAAGCTTTATGCCTACAAAGTGTTTGATAAAAGGCCTAAGTGTCCAAAACATGAGTATTATTGCTAATATGGAATCCCTTTGACTTGTATTGCTATAGATTAAAGTTGAGAGGGTTGACAAACATTGTATTACGCTCGATAGCAGGAAGTTAAGGTATGTGAGGCTAACTTTCTATGTTTGGGAATGCTAATGATTCTCCCTACACTATGTTCCTTTTACCACGTTACTAATTGCCTCAGAAATATAGTTAAGCCTAGTTCCTTGAATAGTTGCAGAACTTCTATTCTCTAGCTTCGTAACTCGTTCATGACTTTCATTCTGAACGTTGTGAAATCAGTGCGTAATCAATATAGACTTGGGTTTGATGCCCATAAGTCTCAGTCTAGATTACTCAGCATGTCATAAACAATTGAAGTTTCAATTTTCATAATCAGTTCATGAATACATGTCTCAGTCTAGTCCTATTCAGTATTCCAGTATCATGTAACTCAGTATGATTTAGTATTTCAGTATCACATATTGCATTCTTAGTTCCTGAATTTAAATCCCTGAATGTTGAACATCTGTATTTGGGCCTGAGGCCGTAATTGTGTATACGTATACTTGGGCTTGAGGCCGTATCCCGTGCACATATATATTGGGCCCGAGACCTTAGTTTATTCAGATAAACATGTTGTTCATCATTCAGAAGACGGAGTATTCATATCCTTACTTCCTTTATTCAGTTCAGTTATCAGTTATCATTTCAGTTATCCGTTATCATTTCAGTTATCTGTTATTATTTCAGTTTCAGTTTTAATAGTTATCATTTCATTCATCTTTTATCAATTCTCAATTATCAGCTCAATATCAGTTTCAGCATTTATAGTTCTTTTTTTTAGTTGCTTTACATACAGTGCAATTCAAATGTACTGACGTCCCTGTTGCTCGGGGCCTGCATCTCACCATGCAGGTAATGATTTACAGGTTGATGATTCAGAGCACTAGGATTCTCGTAACAGCTATTTGGTGATCCCCAGTTCTTTCAGGGCATTATCATTACCTTAAAGTCTTTAGTATTTTAAGACAATCAGTATTTTCAGTACTTCATTAGAGGCTTAATAGACTAGAGTAACAGCTAGATAGAGTCGCAGGCTTTTCATATTAAGCTTTGTTGGCTACAAATATGTTTTAGAATTGTATTAGTATTTCCGCACTTTGATTTATATCATCCAGACTTTCAGTATATCAGCATGTGTTAGTTTATCTTCTGCATTCAATATGTTATGATATCACATGTTGATTCAGCCAGCCAGTTGGTTTGCTCGATCGTATGTAGTCAGGCACCGGGTGCCGTGTTACGTCCAGGCCCAGGTTCGGGGTGTGACAAAGCTTGGTATCATAGCACTAGGTTCAAGAGTCCTAGGGAGTCTATGAAGCTGTGTCAGCTAGAGTTTCCTTTATATGTGTGTGCCGGCCACTCATAAAAATGATTAACTACCAAGACATTCATGATTGTCTCATTTTCTTTTTCTACTCGATCGTGCCATGAAGCTTAGAGGAATAAATAACCTTCTCTTTCTATTGAATTCCAGACGTATCGAATACCTAAGCATCGGGCAAAACAAAAACTCAAGGTCCTAGAGAGGATAATTGTCCATTGGGGTATAATTATGGAGTACAGGTTGGTAAATATGAGACATGAGAGGATGTTAAAAGTGGGATACAATGGATAGTAGTACAGATTAAAGCATAACCTTATCAGAAAGTACAAAAGCAATTATCATATTTTATGGTTATCGGTTTACCTCAGTTACCAGTTATACAGTCTTTCAGTTAGCAGGTTTATGGTTATTCAGTATGCCGGTATTCAGTTACCAGATCTCCAATTTTCAGTGTATCCAAATACTGGTGACTTGTAAGTATACAGTGATGCCTATGGGTGCTAAAAGAAAATGTAAGTAACGACGATTATAGAGAAATCTTCGCATATTTTAGGTCTAGACTAAAACTCAAGACTCGCCGGATGGTACAAGAAGTGATTTATCAGAGATGTATTTTTCGTACTACTCATGCATATGACTAAGAATATATGATGTACAAAATGAGAACCAAGAGCAGTCGATATTGAATTTCAGGGAATGATTTTAAGTTGTTCAGATTTATTCAAATCAGAACTAGCAAGTACCACGTTAGTAAGTTACTATAAGAAGCAACTATTATTGTGAGATAAAAGATATGACAGTTCTCCCATAGATTATGTGACTAAGTATTTATCACAGATGTTTATTGTCTGATATGACTTTGAAGTGTATAGAAAGCTTGGGGTTAGATATTCCAAGTTAGTTTAAGACAGATGAATTCCGCAAGTGTGATCCATGCAGATAGTTTAGAAAAAAAGAAAGAAAGATAGTATGCGACCGTAGAATAGGGTCGGATGGTGAGGGAAGTTAGGAATAACCTCATGTTTCACTTTAGTTATTCAAAGTAAAACTAGAAAATATGATACTAGCAGGTGGTTAGTAAAAGAATAGTAAGTAAGATTTGAGTAGATACAGTGAATTAGATATTTAAACCGAGCTAGCAGAGGTAAGATTTGAATTACTTAGCTCGGTTAACACTAGTCAGTGGGTAACAGTTTGAAATACTAAACACGTGTTAGAACACATAGAGTTTAAGTTAAACCCGAAGTTTAGTGACAGTGGAAAAAAGAAAGAAAGCAGCTAAGCAGTAAGAGAGCAAACTACAGAAGAATAGCCTTTAAGAGTTATCGAAAAGGGGTTTCCCAAAGATTGACAGTGTGGGCAGAGTTAAATCATTAAGATTGTATATGATAGCTGTGAATACATTAGCTTTCTATTTATATAAGTAAATTAGTTTTTCCTAGTAAGGAAGATTGCTTAGAAGTAAGTCGGAAGACGAGAGGTCATTGACGTAAAGTGCAAAGAGTTTCAGAAGATAAAGAAAGTTATTCGGATCCCAACAAAAGAGAAGGATCTACAAGTACAAGACCTTAACCTTTGGTTTAAGGGAGAGATATGAAAATCGTCGGTAAGTCCAGTTAGAGATTTGAAACCCACATAGTTAGCATGGGATATAAAAACCATCAATTCATGCCCAATTATGTATCATGAGGGTAGTGCCATTGCACAAGACTCTAATTTTGGAGTACAAGTCAAAGACTTAGCTCGCAACAATGCTATAAGTGTTTTCAGGAAGTACCTTAAAAAGATAATCAAGTATGGGAAGTATAGCTCATGATTGAGGCAAACAATAGAACTATAGTGAAAGAAGTTCACCGCTTATCCAAGCTAGGAGTTCGACTTTCAGACTCCAAAGAAGGTGAAATTATTGTCCAGAACAGGACTTCTTCCTCCTTAGTAGCCGAAGTGAAAGAGAAATAGTCTGATGATCCCTATGTGTTGCAGTTAAAAGAGGAGATTCACGAGTATAAGACGATGACTTTTGAATAAGGGGGAGATGATGGTACGTTGAGGTACCAAGACAGATTGTGTGTTCCAGACATAGATGGACTTAAAGAGGGAAGATCATGTTAGAAGCCTATAATTCCAAGTATTCTTTCCATCCAAGTTCCCCAAATATGAATCATGACCAAGGAGATTTATTGGTTGAACGACATGAAAAAGAACGTCGCAGACTTTGTGGCCAATTGTCCGAATTGTTAGCAAGTGAAAGTCGAGCAGCAGAAAGCCTAGTGTTTTATCATAGAATACATATATTTTGAGTGGAGATGGTAAATATGGAATTTATAACAGGATTATCTTGCTCATTTTAAAAGCATGATTTGATTGGATGATTATAAATCGACTTACCAAGTCAGTACACTTCTTGCCAGTAAAGACTATAGATTCTGTAGAAGATTATGCCAAGTTGTACATTCAGAAAATTGTCTGATTGCATGGGACACCGTTGTTCGTCATTTCGGACCGTGGTGCTCAGTTAAAAATGAACTTTTAGATGTTCTTTCAGAAAGGATTAGGCACAAGTTTTTCATCCTTAGAAAGATGGCCAGGCAAAGCGCATTATTCAGATAGTTGAGGATATGTCCTTTTTGTTAAAAGTAATTGGGATGATCACATACCTCTCATTGACCTTGCTAATAATAACACCTACCATTCTAGTATCAATATGGCACCGGGTGAGACTCTGTATGGGCCAAGGTGTAGATCACCAATTGGTTGGTTCTAAGTTGGTGAAGAGGAGATGTTGGGACCAAATTTGGTCTATCAAACTATGGAGAAAGTTAAGTTTATTCAAGAGTGTTTGAAGACGGCTCAAAGCGGCCAAAAGTCTTATTCGGATGTGCAGCATAGAGACCTGGAGTTTCAAGTTGATGATTGGGTGTTTCTGAAAGTTTCGCCTATGAAAGGTGTTATAACATTTGGGAAGGAAGGAAAGCTCAGTCCCAAATACTTCGGGTCGTATAGGATCCTACGTAGGATCGGTAAATTAACTTATGAGTTAGAGTTTCCACCTGAATTCGCGGTTGTATAGCCAGCATCTCACGTATCACGCTATAACATTCAAGTTTCTAGTACTTGGATACTCATGCCAGTTCAGTACTCAGCTACTCATGTCAGTTCAATACTCAGCTACTCATGTTAGTCCAATACTTAGACATTCATGCCAGCTTAGTACTCAAATTACTCAAATATTTGTGCCAGTTCAATATTCATATATCTATGTTAGTTCAGTATTCAGGTATCCATGGCGGACCAATATTCAGTCAATGCAATAGTCATTCAGTTCAATATCTCAACAGTTCAGTAGTCATGTATTCATTCAGTTTAGTATGCAAGAGTTAATGAAAGTTCATGTTTCCACCAAACCCGTTTAAGGTCCGGAGTTAGCAGAAGTTACAATCAGGACAATCATTCAAGGATGAATGATCCCAAGGGGGAGATAATGTAACACCTCGTACATTCAGACTAGGCGTGGATATATAAAATGGGTATTAATTTGATATTTTAGACATATGAAGTCCTAGCGGGATAAGTATGGGTGAAAATAGTTGTTTTGGAATCAAGACGGAGAGTGAGGTGTATTAGATTTGATAAAAGCTACTAAGTTTACAAAAGGTCTGTCTTACAGCAGGATTTAGTGAAATTGTGTAAGGAATTTGGGAAAACTCATAACACAAAAAGTTTTAAGCCTTTGAAATATCTTTCCAACGATATATTGTGGAGTCCGAATAGATCTTTATGCAGAATGTTATGTGCGGTTTACAGAGCAGTGCACAATATGCGCGCCCAGAGGGTCANGGGTATTAATTTGATATTTTAGACATATGAAGTCCTAGCGGGATAAGTATGGGTGAAAATAGTTATTTTGGAATCAAGACGGAGAGTGAGGTGTATTAGATTTGATAAAAGTTACTAAGTTTACAAAAGGTCTGTCTTACAGCAGGATTTAGTGAAATTGTGTAAGGAATTTGGGAAAACTCATAACACAAAAAGTTTTAAGAATTTGAAATATCTTTCCAACGATATATTGTGGAGCCCGAATAGATCTTTGTGCAGAATGTTATGTGCGGTTTACAGAGCAGTGCGCAATATGCGCGCCCAG
>AWOL01S0027857.1:0-11800 GCA_000715115.1 Nicotiana otophora | reverse complement strand
ACTCTACATGTAAGTCTGAATAACTCTGTGAATCAATAATATTTACAATGCCATGCATATGCGTACAAATATCATACCATGCATAGGTATATGCGTACATAACATCATCTAGCCTCTNTGTTTGGGCCTGAGGCCGTAGTTGATGCTTTATGCATTTTTGGGTCTGAAGCCGTAGTTATGTATACGTATACTTGGGCCTGAGGCTGTAGCTTGTGCACATATATTGTTACGACCTAAATTGATGGGCTGCGACGGGCACCCGGTACCTTACTCAACCGAGTACGAACATAACATATCTTTTTGTATCATATATCATAGATAATCGAGTCGGATAGGCTGCCTTGAGATAAGTAGAATACAACATGAAATATCAACTTATACATAAGACATACGGGCCTATAATACCAAAATTTCACTAAACATAGGCCGACAAGGCCGTACAATCTTTCACATACACGACATATGTCTACAAGCCTCTAAGGATACATAAATGTCATAAAGGTCGGGACAGAGTCCCGCCATACCAATCAACACATATCCTAATCATACTGACCAATAGAAACTCCGGAGCAAATGGAGCGCACCAACATCTTCCGTTGAGTTGATAGCCTACTTGGAGGACTCTCAACCTGTCTATCGGGACATGCGGGCGTGAAACGCAGCGTCCCCCAGGCAAAAGGGATGTCAGTACAAATAATGTACCGAGTATGTAAGAAATGAATATCAGTAAATAATAGACATGAGAAACATGGAGTAAACGACTCTACATGTAAGTCTGAATAACTCTGTGAATCAATAATATTTACAATGCCATGCATATGCGTACAAATATCATACCATGCATAGGTATATGCGTACATAACATCATCTAGCCTCTGAGGGTATCCCATCATATCATCTCGGCCACTGTGGGCAAATCATCAATGTATACTAGCTGATCAGGTGGTGGTGCGTATATAACGCCGTAACCTTTTCCCATATCCCATATCCCATATACATATATATATATATATATATATATACATACCTACATATGCGGGTATATAATGCCATCTGGTCATGGGTCAATGTACATGTATAAATGAATGCAATGCATGAGAAGTGCGTCAATAAAATCTCTCGAAACGTCATAAGACCATTATGCCTTTCGGATAAACTTTATCAAATATATATTTTTTTGAGACTCATGAACAGAAGATATAATAATAATTCACATGGGGAATCAAGAATATAGACACCCCTAGTATTTCTATGAATAGAGTCATTTATGAAAGTTACGTATTTGCTCGTTTCGTTTGTGCCGTATAGATCATGCCAACAGAAAGAAGGGATAGCCTTAACATACCTGAGTCGATTTTCTTGACAATCCCTCTAACACACGTCTTTTGTGATAAAACATGTGACGACGGATCGAAGTAGGGAAAAATGCATATGATTTTCTTGAGAAAGATTGCACCATGCTCCTTTAGAATCGCAAAACCTCGTTGCTATTTTCTAAGAAGCCTCATAGATGAACATTCAATCTTGGATCACAGTCAAAAGAATTATCCTCAAGGTGTTGGCATGAATTCCCAAAATGAATCCTTAACTAAGAGATGCTGAACATTTATAATTCATTCCTCACACAAAATGAAGTGTGAATGTTATCAGGAGCCTTTCCAAAATGAAAGCAAAATCACGTTGTCATCACTTGTATAGTTTGCTGAAGCACTTTGCTTTGCTATGAAGATTGAATATGTCTTTCTTTGAATTTGTTTTTTGAGATTCATTCGTTACTTTTTTGAAGGTTCCATATAAATTCTTTGGTTTGAGATTCATCTGTTAGCAAGCAAGTATAAGTATAAGCATATGGGAAAGTCTCTTAATATTGGGGTTGTGGGCCCCACTCTTGTAGATGACTTGGCCAACTATTATTATAAATAGGCCACCTAGATGTGCACTTTAAGAGTCACAGTTCAAGACCTCTTTGGTTACTACATTCCATAGTCTCACGTGACTTTCCCCCTAATACTTATCCAAGATAATTTTCACTTAAATACTTATCCACAAATCCAATAATTAACCAATTACTCTCATAATTAAGAATTATCTCAATTTACTTAAAATATTACTCATTTTTAATACACTTTATACACCTTACTATCATGGCCATGTGGTACTTTATATGGTACTAGTCCATAAATACCAGGTATTTTAGCTCGGGCCGTATTTTATCGCAACATGTCAAACTTTGACGAAAATTTATTTTCTTTGATTTGCTTACCTTGTCACCTTCACGAACTTACTCGGCACTTGTTTGAAGTAGCACAATACTTATAATCCCAAAATAATCCCATTCTCGAACTTACGTCGATTAGCTTACGATGAAAGTTTAACAAACCAAAATGTGGGATGTACCATCTCATTTCTGAGCTTCTATCAATTTACTTATGGCGTACTTTCACATATGAAAACATGGGGTATAACATCATTCCCCCCTTTGGAACATTCGTCCTCAAATATTGACTGATGCACTTATCATTTTCATAACTTATGTCTTCTGAATACTTTAATATTCTCCTTGCCATTCAAGCAACTGTTCTTTGAATTAATCCAAAGGACAGGGCATTTTCCCCTTTAGGCCTCTTTCTCACACCATAGTCTGTGGTCGGAATTCTTCCAATCTCATAACTCTTTCTACCTTCTGCCATGCATCAAGACATTTTCCTTGCATATGCTCCTATGCGACTCTTCCCTTCAGCTTTTAGCCAATCTTTAGGCCTCACTTTTGGAACATATACAGAACTTGATAAGATGTCCCTCTGGGCATCTATAAGTGTATTGAAGTTCTTCGGTCGATACTTTGTCGAACTTACGAATATTGCCATATCTCATTTCGTACTTTGTAACTTCTATCCATCCATTGTTGATTTACCTCAATGTTGATCTACAATCTACCACTGATATCTTGAAACTTTTTATGTAAAACATTGCCACTAGGGCTTACGTTACATCGAGTAATATTCGAAGTGATTTTCCTGATCCACTTAGTGGCGATACTATACTTCAATAACCGTACTTTATAGCATCCCAATGTGACTCACTTTCGTGGGTATTTTAATCCTGTACAATTTATGAAATCCCTTCAAATCCTCACTCAATCGAAGGTCCAAACGTCATCCTTCATTTATCATAAGTATACCCACATTTTACTACCATGGCAACATTCAATCTCTTTTAAATGCTATTAGTCTTAGACTCCTTTGAGTTCATTCAGGCTATACTGAGCTTTCTATAACTTAGAGAAACCATCACCTCTCTTGTTTTCACGGGCTTAATCCTAAGGACTTATTCATTCTCTTCACCTTCTCACTCGCCCTTTCTTATCCTTACTCTTGTCTTCCTAAAACCTTTTCGCCTTACCATACTTTAACTTGCGACCTACACATATCTAGTTAATTACTCACAACCTTCTTTCAACTTGCTTGCACCATGGATTTCCTTGTGTTATTTTGGAATATCAAGCGAGACATCACATTGTCTCAAACTCTTCTTTACTCTCTTAACTAGGCCTCTCGGTACCTAGAAACCATAGGCTGGAAGATATATGCCACTGGCGATGCCGCTATCATTCCTGGATACTGAATCCCAGTGCTTCTAGCCTTCTATCCGAAGTATGGACTATTCACGATCTTCTGCATTTGAGTATCTCGTACGTTGTTCACCTTTACCTAACTTACCTTAAAATCTTGCATCACATCTTCTATCTCTTTCATGACCTCCCTTCCACATAGGTATTATAATTCACATCCGCGACTTGAAGCTCTATTATAATACTTGCACCTCTGGTGCATATACACTCCGGTGGAAGCTTCATACTGACTTCTTATGAGGCTGATACTCTTCTAATTGGATTTCTCGTAGAGCCGTTATAGAATATTGTTGCTGTACTATCTCTCTTGTGCCTCTGATATTAGAGTAAGTCTGCAATGTTCTTGATCACGATTTCTATAATTTTCTGGGTTTAATAATCAGACTCCTGATTCATTTGATTGATGTAATTCTTAAGTTCCCTCTTCCTTCTGATCAACCTTCATGTAGGCTTGAGCTATCTTCCGATCTGCGGCTCCTGGTATTAGTTATTACTTTAGCCTTCCATGGGTGCTATAAAATATCCATGATACAATCTTCTGATAATTCAATCCTTTGTTTATACCTTGGGCTCAATTCTTTCTTTTAACTTATACTGGAGTCTTCTACATCTGTATGATTGTCAACATATATGCTGCATGGATAATACTCTGAAATCTAAAGTGCATTCATAATGTAACTCACTCTGGATCACTGATCGAATAATTCCTTTCGTTCCTTCTCAACTTTCTTTAAATGTAAGCAATTACTTTTCCTGGTCGTTTTCCACTTGTTGCATGCATACTTAGCTTATATTAGTTCCCACGTATGCCGAAATCTTCGTGCAACTCATATGATATCGAATATTACTTTTGATTTTTCTTCCCATTCTTTAGCCACGGTAAGTGCTACTTTCTCATGGAGTGCATGCAATGTTGTTGTGAGACTGTTGTTACAAGAGCATTTCCTCTTTGGGTCACTGTTCTTAGGTTGAAGCCTTCTTCCTTATCTCCTCAGCTAGTCTTTCGTTATAGTATTTAGGGAGACCTTCTGGCTCTTGTAAAGTTACAAGCTTATCACATCGTATACTTGACGAAATTGTTGATGTTCTTCCTCGCCTATAATTATCTGTAATTACTTATTTCTATGCCCTTGTGCTTATAGGGTTGCTCCTGAACTGATGTTTTAACTGTGTTCCTAGTGAGCCTATCTTTTATTTTCATAACATTCATACGGTACCTTTAACTACCCCAACTCTTGTCTGAATATTTCCCAAGGGTCACGATGTCGTATCTGCGAGACTAAATTCCCCGTGTTGGGGTTCACTATGTTCATCTTGCCTAATCTATTGATTTTTCTGTGTCCTCTTGTTTAGACATAACTAGGCTCTTCCTGGATCAACTACTAGCTACTCATTGTCCCATTCTCATATCAATATTCCGCGTAATCGTTCTTGGGTTATTTCCTTTATCTTAACTTACCTCTCACACTGGCTCCTTGTTTATCAATAACACCTCGGGTAGGAATCCTTACTTCCTTTCCTTGACGTCGTGTTTGCATAGTGTTCTGGAATCGTAGCATATCTTTAGGATTTGAATAAGTGCAATCTTATCCCTTTCTTATTCTTATCACATTCTTCCTTTATTAATCCATAGTTACTAGAACCACTTAATTCTGACTTAATACCACATCACTCCATATTCCCCCCTTTAGGGGAGTACTAGGAGTTGGAGCCACGAGGATCTACCTATAGATATTTTACCTCTTCATCTTTGGCATCTTTTCAAATCATCGATGACCCTTGCGACAATCCTTCTGTATCAAGGATAATAAAATTCCTTACTCGCGAGGGTGACACTTAGTATAACTGGAACATACAGTCCCTTAAGCTTAACTTTGCTCACCTTACTTTCTTTAGGAAAGCATCTTCCTGAATGACCTTCAAAGGGTATTCTTCTGTCGTCCATTCTGTTATCGCCGGGACGCAATCTTTAAAATTCTCATAGTGCTGACTATTATCAAATCACTTAGTCCCTAATTCATGTTTAGTTTATCTTGTTCACCAGTCCATACTGGTTTCTATTACTCTAGGGTCTAACGTTTCCTTTTGGTAATTACGTTAGAGTCACTAACTTATTTCTCGAAATGAGGGTATGACTTTATGGCCTATACTCTTTTGTTGCCTCAAGGCCTATCACCTCTCGTATTTCCTTCACTTGACTATAGACTCTGTAGTACTTTCATCTTTTGATCTAATGTTGTCATCCATGTATCATATCTTACTCATAATGCTTCATTAACTCTTTTCTTATTTCCCGCTAAAATTTATGTCTATCACTTTATTCTGAAAACTCGAACAAGACATTCTTTTGCTTTTAGTGTTCTGAAATCGTAGCATATCTTTAGGATTTGAATAAGTGCAATCTTATCTCTTTCTCATTCTTATCACATTCTTCGTTTATTAATCCATAGTTACTATAACCACTTAATTCTGACTTAATTCCATATTACTCCATATTCCCCCCTTGAGGGGAGTACTGGGAGTTGGAGCCATAAGGATCTACCTATAGATATTTTACCTCTTTATCTTTGGCATCTTTTCAAATCATCGATGACCCTTGCGGCAATCCTTCTGTATCAAGGATAATAAAATTCCTTACTCGCGAGGGTGACACTTAGTATAACTGGAACATACAGTCCCTTAAGCTTAACTTTGCTCACCTTGCTTGCTTTAGGAAAGCGTCTTCCTGAATGACCTTCAAAGGGTATTCTTCTGACATCCATTTTGTTAATGCCGGGATGCAATCTATGAAATTCTCATGATTCTGACTATTATCAAATCACTCAGTCTCTAATTCATGCTTAGTTTATCTTGTTCACCAGTCCATACTGATTTCTATTACTCTAGGGTTTAACGTTTCCTTTTGGTAATCACGTTAGAGTCACAAACTTATTTCTCAAAATGAGGATATGACTTTATGGCCTATACTCTTTTGTTGCCTCAAGGCCTATCACCTCTCGTATTTCCTTCACTTGACTATAGACTCTGTAGTACTTTCATCGTTTGATCTAATGTTGTCATCCATGTATCATATCTTACTAATAATGCTTCATTAACTCTTTTCTTATTTCCCGCTAACATTTATGTCTATTATTTATTCTGAAAACTCGAACAAGACATTCTTTTGCTTTTAGCTCCCCTTTGCTCCATCCAGTGTCTCTTCGGGTTGCTTAACGTTCTCCCTCTACTAGGGACGCGAGCCACACTAAGGTAATATTTATCCCTTCCAGGCTTTCCGTGCCCATCTTCTAATTTGTTTTCATGCTAATATTCACATCTAATTGTAATATTCTAGAGTGCACTTTCTGGGTACCTCATAAGGAGGTCTATTACCACCTTTGTAATATCCTTCGGAAATGTCAACTAACACAAATAATCTATTTACCATTTTTGGTTGCTCTAACCGCAATCAGATCCTAATATCCTGTCCTTTTCTTAAACTACACATGTTAGCCCCCAATAGGGTATAACTGAGATGGGTGTGGCCAATTCTACATACCTCTGTTACTGTTGAAGATAAGTCATAATGCTTATATTTTTCTGCCGGAGTTGAAAATACTTATAATCTTCATTAACTAGGTACCTCGTACCCTTCTCATCTTGCTCCTTTTACTTGTTGAAACTTGTATCTATCTTCTGAATCTCTCATTGCCTTTCACCATAGAGGTGGATAGATATTCTTGCTTTAAGTATCCTTATCAAGAAGCTTACACGTCATAGTACACACATATTCTGCTGAAGACCTCACATTTATCCATCATAAGAATGACGAAATTGAGTTCCTCTGATTCAATTCTTCCACCGCTACATTTTATTTCTTACCAACTGTCTTTTTGGATATAAGCATCGTCGTATTATGAATAAGATAGAGTTTAGGAAATTGAGTTCTTACAACTGAGCTCTGCCACATGATCTAGAGTAAGAAGAACGAGTGACAATCCTAAATGCCCTGTAGCCTCCTGCCTATAAAATGCACAACACACCCATAAACAAGACTCTACTAGACACGGCTTGTAGACTCCCTAGGACAGAACTGCTCTGATACTACTTTTGTCACGACCCAAATCGATGGGCCGCGACGGGAACCCGGTACCTTACTCAACCGAGTACCAACNACAATCTTTCACGTACATGACATATGTCTACAAGCCTCTAAGGATACATAAATGTCATAAAGGTCGGGACAGCATCCCGCCATACCAATCAACACATGTCCTAATCATACTGACCAATAGCAACTCCGAAGTAAATGGAGCACACCAATATCTTCCGTTGAGATGATAACCTACTTGGAGGACTCTCAACTTGTCTATCGGGACATGCGAGCATGAAACGCAGCGTCCCCAGGCAAAAGGGATGTTAGTACAAATAATCTATCGAGTATGTAAGGAATGAATATCAGTAAATAATAGACATGAGAAACATGGAGTAAAAGACTCTACATGTAAGGCTGAATAACTATGTGAATCAATAATATTTACAATGCCATACATATGCGTACAAATGTCATACCATGCATAGGTATATGCGTACACAACATCATCTAGTCTCTGAGGGCATCCCATCATATCATCTCGGCCACTGTGGGAAAATCATCAACGTATACCAGTTGATCAGGTGGTGGTGCATATATAATGCCATAACTTTTTCCCATATCCCATATACATATATATACATACATATACGCATATATAACGCCATCTTATCATGGGTCAATGTACATGTATAAATTAATGCAATGCATGAGAAGTACATCAATAAAATCTCTCGAAACGTCATAAGACCAGTATGCCTTTCGGATAAACTTTATCAAATATATATTTTTCTGAGACCCATGAACAGAAGATATAATAATAATTCACATGGAGAATCAAGAATATAGACACGCCTAGTATTTGTATGAATAGAGTCATTTATGAAAGTTACTTATTTGCTCGTTTCGTTTGTGTCGTATAGATCATGCCAACAGAAATAAGGGATAGCCTTAACATACCTGAGTAGATTTGTTTGACAATCCCTCTAACACATGTCTTTTGTGATAAGACATGTGATGACGGATCGAAGTAGGGAAATATCCGTATGATATTCTTGAGAAAGATTGCACCGTACTCCTTTAGAATCGCAAAATCTCGTTGCTATTTTCAAAGAAGCCTCGTAGATGAACATTCAATCTTGGATCACATTCAAAAGAATTATCCTCAAGGTGTTGGCATGAATTCCCAAAATGAATCCTTAACTAAGAGATGTTGAACATTGATAATTCATTCTTCGCACAAAATGAAGTGTGAATGTTATCAACAGCCTTTCCAAAATGAAAGCAAAATCACGTTGTCATCACTTGTATAGTTTGCTGAAGCACTTTGCTTTGCTATGAAGATTGAATATGTCTTTCTTTGATTTTTTTTTTTGAGATTCATTCGTTACTTTTTTTGAAGGTGCCATATAAATTCTTTGGTTTGAGATTCATCCATTAGCAAGCAACTATAAGTATAAGCATATGTGAAAGTCTCTTAATATTGGGGTTGTGGTCCCCACTCTTGTGGATGACTTGGCAAACTATTATTATAAATAGGCCACCTATATGTGCACTTTAAGAGTCATAATTCAAGACCTCTTTGGTTGCCACATTCCATAGTCTCACGTGACTTTCCCCATAATACTTATCCAAGATAATTTTCACTTAAATACTTATCCACAAATCCAATAATTAACCAATTACCCTCATAATTAAGAATTATCTCAATTTACTTAAAATACTACTCACTTTTAATATACTTCATACACCTTACTATCATGGCCATGTGGTACCTTGTATGGTATTATAATGACCCGACCGGTCGTTTCGGGAGTTATAGTCTCGTTTCCTCCATTTCTACTTCTTTATGTGTTATTTAGCGGTATTGTGTTTTATCGGGTTGGTTGGTTCAGGTTCGGAGTGGTTTCGGAGTAGAATGAGACACTTAGTGTCTTATTTAGAACCTTATGTTGAAAACGTTAACAGGATGTTGATCTATGTGTAAACAATCTCGGATTTGAATTCTAATGACTCCGTTAGCTCCATTAAGTGATTTTGGACTTAGGAGCGTGTCCGGAATGTGATTTGGAGGTCCGGAGCGGAATTAGGCTTGAATTGGCGAAAGTTGGAAATTTGGCGATTTTGGTCGTCATTGGAAAATTTGATACCGGGGGCCGGGTTTGAGACAATTTTGGGTTTTTGGTCTAAATTGGTAGTTTTTCTTGTGGAATTTATTCCATTAGCATATATTGATGGTATTGTACTAATTGTGAATAGATTTGGTGCATTTGGTGGCCGAGTCCAAAGGCTAGAGCATTGCGGGTAGCGATTTGACCGGTTTGAGGTAAGTAACGATTGTAAATCTAGTCCTAAGGGTATGAAAACTCGGATTTCGTGTCATTTTACTATTTTCAGATGATGCACATGCTAGGTGACGGGCGTGTAGGCATGCACTGTTGGGGATTGTGACTTGGTCCGTCCCGTAGCAACTGTAAAGTTGCATATTTTGTTGAAATTATATGATACATATGTGTTTTAAAAAGAGTTTCTGTAAATTAGGTTGAATGCCATGTTTGGGTCTTGTGCCAGTACTGTTTGGACCCTTAGGGGCCTTTTCTTACTATCCTCTCACTGTTTTCGATTGAAAATCTATACTCAGTCATGGTTATACTTGTTTACTGCATAACTAAGTTTTATGACTCTTTTTTGAAGCATATAAATGTTGTTTTGGGCCAAATGCCCTATTTTTACTGAAATGCCCGAGTGGCTTGAGAGGTTTATGACTGAGTGAGGTCGAGGGCCTGATTTGTGAGGATATTTATAGGATCGGGCTACACGCCGCAACATGTTTGATATAGGCCGAGTGCCTAAGTAATTTATGCCATGATTTGTCTTGATATAGCGCTTGGGCTTAAGGAGCCCTTCCGGAGTCCATACACACCCCATTGAGCACAGGTACCTACTGAGTGTGAGTGCCGAGCGCCGAGTGCCGAGTGCTGAGTGACTGGGAGGCATGAGTGATTGTGAGGTTGAGGTATGCCCGAGTGGCAAGAGTGATTGTGAGGTTTGCCCGAGAGGCTGTATATGAGTGATACTTTGCTAGAGGGGCTGTTTACGATTTCATCATTTTTGCTTACCTTTGCATTTTTCCTCTATTTGAAAACTGTTGAAAAATATCCTTAAATGATTTTTTACTGGAACTGGGTTAAAATGAGATATTGTGATTCAAATCCTGATTTTAAAAGCATGAGGTATTTTATTGAGATTTCATGATATGAACGTTATATGCTTTATTGCTCATCACTACTACTCTGTATTTATTGTTGTTACTTACTAGTTGGCGTATTCACGTTACTCCCTACACCTTGTGTGCAGATCCAGGTGTAGCTGGACACGATAGTGGTTGTTGATCATTCTGGTTGCAGATTTGCTCGGGGATAGCAAGGTAGCTGTTTGGCGATCACAATCCCTGCTCTTATCCCTCTTATCTTCCTCTAGTCATATTTAGCTATTTTCCAGGCCGAGTTAGCCTTGATATTGTTAGACAGAATGTAGTAGATGCTCATGACTAGTGACACCCCGATGTCGGGCTTTTCTTTTCCGCACTTTTATTTTGATTTGAACTCTTTTACAAAGTTTTTATGTTAAATAACATTGAAATTATCTTTGAAATGAGAATATTGGTTTGTTTTGGAAATGGGTCGGCTTTCCTAGTTCCACGATAGGCGCCATCACGACAGGGGTTAGTTTGGGTCGTGACAGATTGGTATCAGAGCCTAGGTTACATAGGTCTCATGAGTCATGAGCGGGTTTAGTAGAGTCTTGTGGATCGGTACAGAGATGTCTGTACTTAACTTCGAGAGGCTGCAGAACCTTTAGGAAGATTCCATGTTCTTGAATTCTTGTCATGCGAATCTGTTGATTCTAGTAACTAAACATTTATTGTTTCATTTACTCTCAGACAGTGAGGACTCGTACTACCGATCAGGAGGGCTAGCCACCAGTACCACCAGCCAGGGCTACGGTAGAGGCCTTGGTAGGGGCAGAGGTGTAGCCCATATCGCAGCTGGGGCAATACCTACAGATCCACCAGTTGTCCCAAATCACGACTAGAT
>AWOL01S0027853.1:52947-73733 GCA_000715115.1 Nicotiana otophora | reverse complement strand
CCCTAGTCCGATTCTTGAAGCATCACAATATACCACAAACCCATATGTACCTTCTGGTAGGGTCAACACCGGTGTTGTAGTCAATCTTGATTTCAACTCCTGGAAGCTCTTTTCACAAGAACCATTGGAACATAACTACCTTCTACGTCAATTTAGTCAATGGGGAGGCAAGAGTAGAGAACCCCCACACAAACTTTCTATAATACCCAGCTAAACCCAAGAATCTGCAAATCTCTATTGGTGTTGTAGTCCTCGGCCAATTCTTCATAACTGCGATCTTTTGTAGATCAACCTTAATTCCTTCTCTGGAGACGACAAGACCAAAGAAAATGAAATATTCAAGCCAAAATTCACACTTTGAAAACTTTGCATACAACTTGTGATAATATAGAGTCTGCAAAACTGCCCTAAGATGATTGGCATGGTCCTCTCGATTTCGTGAATATAANAAAACCACCGCCGCAAGCTCTAGGTCATGTGTTGGATAGTTCTTCTCATGATTTTTGAGCTGCCCAGCAATGTAAGCGATCACCTTGCCATGTTGCAATAATACACACCCTAGTCCGATTCTTGAAGCATCACAATATACCACAAACCCATATGTACATTCTGGTAGGGTCAACACCGGTGTTGTAGTCAATCTTGATTTCAACTCCTGGAAGCTCTTTTCACAAGAACCATTGGAACATAACTACCTTCTACGTCAATTTAGTCAATGGGGAGGCAAGAGTAGAGAACCCCCACACAAACTTTCTATAATACCCAGCTAAACCCAAGAATCTGCAAATCTCTATTGGTGTTGTAGTCCTCGGCCAATTCTTCATAACTGCGATCTTTTGTAGATCAACCTTAATTCCTTCTCTGGAGACGACAAGACCAAAGAAAATGAAATATTCAAGCCAAAATTCACACTTTGAAAACTTTGCATACAACTTGTGATAATATAGAGTCTGCAAAACTGCCCTAAGATGATTGGCATGGTCCTCTCGATTTCGTGAATATAAAAGAATATCGTCAATGAATACTATCACAAAGGAGTCAATAAAAGGCTTGAAGACTCAATTCATAAGATCCATGAAAGTTGGCGAGGCATTTGTTAGCCCAAAAGACATTACCAGAAATTCGAAGTGCCCATATCGGGTCCTGAAAGTTGTTTTTGCAATATCATGTTCCTTGATCTTCAATTGGCGGCACCCTGATCATCGGTCAATCTTGGAGAAATAGTTAGAACCCTTTAGTTGGTCAAACAAGTTATCTATCATTGGCAGTGGGTATTTATTCTTAATTGTGACCTTGTTTAGTTAACGAAGGCAATAAACATTTTCAATGACGCATCTTTCTTCCTTACAAAGAGAACTGGTGTACCCCAAGGAGACACACTTGGTCGGATGAAACCCTTCTCTAATAAGTCCTTCAACTGCTCCGTTAGTTCCTTAAATTATGTCAGTGCCATTATGTAGGGTCGAATAGATATAAGTTGTGTGCCTGGCATCACATAAATTCATAAATCAATCTTCCTATCTTGTGGGATCCCAATGGGCCATCAAGAAAGACCTCCGGAAATTCATTCACCACTGGAACAGACTCAAGTGTAGGAACCTCAACATCGATGTTTGTAACCCAAACCAAATGGAAAATACACCCTTTGTTGATCATCTTTGTGGCCTTAAGATAAACCTACCCTTCAACACTATATCATCCCCATTCCATTCAATAACTGGGTTATTTGGGAATTCAAACCTAACGGTCCTAGTTCGACAATCAAGCTTGGCAAAACATGAATAAAGCCAATCCATCCCCATAATTCAATGAGATTAGCCATGATATCTCAACCATGCATCATTATGATACAATAACTATAAACCCGTGCGGCCACAATAGACTCACCAACTGGAGTAGATACAGAGAACGGCTCATGAAGTTGTTCCGATTCTATCCCAAATTCCATAGGGAGTGACATATGACAAAGTGGAACCGGGATCAATAAGGGCATATACATCATGAGATTGGAAAGTCAATATACTTGTGACAACATTTGGAGAAGCCTCAAAACTCAGGTGAGCCCTCATAACATAGAAACGGTTAGGTCCTCCCGAACTCTATGCACCACCCCTAACTGCACCATGCTCTGCGGGTGCTGGAGTGCCTCGAACTAGAGAAGGTGCTGCAGATGTAGTGGCTGCATAACCAGATGGTTGTGCCATACCCATGCCCATACTATGGCAGGACAAACGGTAATCCCTCTGAATGTGACCCCTGATACCGCAACCGTAGCATATGGGATGGTCCATGAAGGAGGCTCCAAAATGTATCTTCCCATAATTAAGGCATGGGGTCTCCACTGCTGTTGGAATCTCCCTCCAGGACGACCATAATTGTAGGATCCCCTATTGCCCTAACTAGCCCTGAAATGACTCCGCTGCTGCTGACTGGGGCCTATTGGTTGTGCACTGACCAAAGACAAAGTAAAGGACTGGGATGTCCCTGANAAGGCTCTTATGGTCCGTGAATATATCCACATGGACCCCATACAAATAATGACGCCAAATCGTCACNAAGTAAAGGACTGGGATGTCCCTGACGACCCTCCATTCCATTCTTCAATTTGCGGGTCTCCGTGGCTTGACACCATCATCCCTTAGTTCATATTATAATTCAAGGCAGCTGTAGCAGCTTCAATGATATCCATGGGGCTGAGGCCCTATATAAACCATCACACTCTTGCCTCCATAGTGGGAAACATGCAAATGGCGTACTTGGACAAGTGCATGAACCACATATGGTACTCCCACACACTTGTGCTACCCTGCTTCAGGCTCTTAAACTCAGCGGCATGGGCCGCCTTATTCTCGACAGGCAAGAAATGGTCAATGAAGGTGTCGGCAAACTCACTCCACCTCAATAAAGGGCTCCCCTGCTCACACGAGTCCTCCCACAACTCAAACCAAGAAGAGGCCACCCCTTTCAAGAGGTAGGAGTCCAACTCCACACCCTCTGTCTTAGTAGCATGCATATCTCGGAGGGTCTTGTGCATCTCATCAGTAAAGTCCTATTGGTCCTCCTCAGGATTAGTACCTGTGAACACTGAAAGATCCAACTGAAGAAACATGTTCACCCTGGAACTAGCGGAATGCCCTGGCTGACTTGAAGAAGTAGGTGCAACATTCGATCTCTGGGCCTGGGAAGCCACTATCTGAGTCAACATCTGTATGGCTCCCCTAAGATCCCCATCAGAGACACCGGGACTGGAAGCTAGGGTTGGAGGTTGAACAACTGCACCCTCGGTAAGAGTTGGGATTGGTGCAGTGGAAGAAGGAGTAGTAGAATCAGGCAATGTTGTAGCTGGGGGAATATCCTCACCCCTCGGGTGCTCACCCGCATCATCAGGTATAGAATCAACTGCCACTCCTGGGGTGGCATTGGCTCCTTTGCCAGTTCTTGCTTTCTTCCTAGGCGCCATATAAGGAAAATAAGAGCAATGCACGAGGTAATGGCTAGCTCCTCGTAATGAAGGCAATATGATTTGCTATGCCCATAATGCTCACAGAGAAATTCAAAGGGGATGTACGATTTCATCAGACAGACTAGTTTATCGTTCTTGCTAAAACCCAACATTTTCTGAAAACTGCGTGGAGTGCGATTTTCTGGCGCCAATAGTTCTGGAGTATCCCATGGTAACATGGCGAAACCCCCTATTTATTCCATGAGAGGTGTCATTTCTATATTGCTAAATAGGAAAACGTCTCGCTTCTCACCCCATAACATGGTAGCAACCTCGATCAGTTCCCTATTTGGTTGAATGCTAAGCAACCATAGCAGGTTACCCAATACCCTCCTCACATGATTGTTGTCACATGGTGCAAGGTTATTCGACCAGGCTTCATTTGTTGCAAACAAATAAAAGTTAGCCCTTTCCGCTCCAGATTCGACTATTTACACAATAATGATCAGCATGTTGACATGTTTTCTCCAAGTAAAGCGCATAATATGATGGTGTCCTTTGGGATTATGAAAATGTTGTTTGACTTTGGACAGGGTTCATATAAGCGGGATGATGCATCAATGACATCTCAATCCGTACTAGGTTTAGAATAATGCATGTACATTTCAAATCAGAGTGTGATTTCTAGAAAGGTCTAGACTTGTACTCTCAAGTGAACAACTAAAGAGGGAAAGGCACGGGACCGTCGACTGCACTGTGACTCGACTAGTCTAGTGCAAATAATCCTTTCTAGTTTAAAAGGATGTTTTTATAGGAAAACGCAGACACTCCTCAAGCGTCGCTATGTTGATAATAAGCACGAGTGTAGTATGATGTGGGAGCATGCTTTATGCAAAAATAGTAACACGTTGCCAAATATTTACATGATGAAAGTGCGTAAAAATAGTAAACAATATAAATGGGTGAAAAAAGAAAAAGGGAAAGACGGAAGAGAAAAGTAAGTTTAACTCATGAAAACATGTAAGAACGTAATTAAATGAAGCAAATAGGGAGATAGGGACGGGAGAGACATGATGTAGCAGTATTAAACATGATGAAAGCAACAGAGGGAATGATATTCATGTCATAGCAAATAAATGGAAATAAGGGGAGGGGATATGTCATAGCAATTTAAACAAATAAGGGAAAGGATGTACATGTCATCAAATAATCCACATAAGTCAACTTCATTGTGGTACTAGCCTAAGTGTAAATCCATAACTGAGTCGACGTGATGTCGTGCCTCTTTTTCTCTCGAAAGCGGATTTTGACATGTGACAATTCTTTTAAATGGGAGTATTAAAAGAGAAGGGTCGCCACATAGTTAAACCATAGTCTACAAATTACCTAGTTAACTAGTCTACAAACATAGTTTAAACATAGTTATTCTACAAACATAGTTTAAACATAGTTATTCTATTAAACATAGTTANACTATGTTTAACTAGTCTACATCACCAAAGATTGTGTAAGGGATCAAATTACCTCAAAGAGAAGGTGTTAGGCACTCTTCGAGGTCCACAAATATGGGTCCCAGCAGAAGTTTAAACTATATGAGATTTTCGGATTACAATAGTCCTAAGTGATCATATAAGTGAGGGGAAGACAAGGAATTTATAGGTTCTATTATAAACACATGAAAAGAAAATCGGGCAATAATTAGACTATATAGATAATCAGTACAAGTCTCTAGAGGTTGCAAGATACAACTTAATTATTCTATATTTGAGGACTATGTGTCAACAATAAACATATAAATAAGGGGGGTCCCAAGTTTATTAGCCTAAAGGATCCCCCAGAGCAACATAAGTAATACTTCGCAACTCTATTGAGGTAGGGGTTGCTCATATTATTCAGTGAAAATAGACTATAATCTCCTGCTACCCGATTACTGAGTTAAAGTTATTTATTTAAAGGCGCTTTAATTCAATTCTAGGTCGTGTCGTACTCGTGCACTACTCGTCCCACGCCTATGGTCCATGAGTCTTTGGACCTACTATTTAGTTGGTTCTACACTCTACTTAGGATGCTCAAAAATGATAAAACTAGTGTACATTCAAAACATATTAGACTTCACATAAAGAACATGAAGGGCTCAATTTAGGTGATTCTGATTTCCAGCATTTTACTTGTAGCATTGCAATTTTAGGCTAACAGATTTTCATATAAAAAATATTACTTAACTATAGGCATGGAATCTATATTGTACATGTAGCGAGGCAATAAGACAGTTTGAAAGCCCAAGAGTAACGACGTTGATTTATAGGCATGCTTTCTAAGATGAGTAATAATATCTTATAGGCAGGATTTCTAATGATTGACATTTGAAATTGATTTTATGATACTTTATCCCTATAGGCATGTCATCTAAGTGTATCAATACAATGAAGAAACAAAGTAATTGCTTAGTTGATTAAGGTCATAGAGTCACGATGTCTAGATGTGCAGTGTGCGATTGATTGATTAATTAATTGAAACCCTATAAACATGGTACCTATATGAGGTATGTAAAAACACATGTAGTTGTATCCTATAGGCATGATATCTAACACATAGCATTAGAGCAAATTGAGCAGATAACCAGTGATGTTTGAATCCTACAAGCATAATATCTAATACCGTATAGAAGTGGAGCATGTGAACAAGTGAAGCACTTAGATTCTTATGGGCATGTTTTCTAATAGTGTACAGGAATAGGACATGTTGAGCAAGATAGCAAATAAAGCACTTAGACCCTATCGGCATATTTTCTACCCTTTTATGCAAGAATAGAGTACACTGGTTTCCCAAGATTCACTAACTCCCCAATTGTGTGTTTACAAATCATTACAGGCCCAAAATAAAGAATACATGGTCAAATATTACTACTAAAATGAATACAGGCCCAATAAACAGAGTAGGCCCAAGGGAGAATAACCCAGCAATGTCGAGGCCTTCAATAAGCTCCTTTTTTGCACAAATAGCAAACCCAGATCTAGGTCCACCATAAAACACCAGTGTGTATCAGTTGCATGACTCAAACTTAGACACGGTCCCCTACCAAGCTTGAAGGGGGGACTAACTTACACAACAATGCAAAACTTAACCACACGAGTAACAAACTATACATGGGATTAATTAAACAACTTTTGAAGTCTACACACTGAATTCTCAAAGCCATAACTAACATCAGTTCTCTCAAAATCTTATTGACAAGTTAATAGGGCATACAGAAGTTAGGTTCATGCTTGCATTTTTCAGAAGCTAAGGTGATAGGATTGACCATCATAGGATAACACACTACTTCAAGTAAAGTTTAAAAGCAAAGCATAGTCCAGAATTAGCATAAAGAACATCAGACATGAGAGTTCAGTAGAATCATAGACATGAAACAAATAGAGTACAGTCCTCACATGAAGATGTCTAGCATGAGAACCTAATAAAAATGGGATAACCAAACAGGTTGGTGGACATGGTCTACAAACAAACATTAATTAAGCATGAAGAAACTCGAACATGCAAAATACCTGTCATAATACAAAAGCTTAAACAACACCAGAGCTCATAGTAAGAAAGGATACCTCAAGAACTGGATTATCATATAACACATAGGAGAAAAGGCTCGATATTGCATTCTTTACCTTGTAAGCCATAGGTGGGAGTAAACAACATAGCATTAAACTAGGCATGGAACACACATTAAAGTTACAATTAGTAGGGTAACACATTTTGGCTAACATAGTTGAGAACTGACTTTAGTAGAGTATTATGTTACACAGGAATTATCCAACAGGAACTAGAGCACATGAATTAGTCTATCACGAGAATGCAGAATAAACTAGGGATATCATCTAAGGACGAGCAACATGTATAAACATTTAGACACATAAAACACACCAGGCTAGACATGCTCGAGGTTGTGAGAATCATTCATGCTGAGCACATACCATATGCATACATCGAAGGTAGAAATTAGGCAAGTTCAGAGCCATGAAATAGTAGGGTAATATAGTAGCATGTTGGTTCACAAATGTTTAACTGGCACATATGTACAAATCATGAATATAAATGAAAAGGAATGAAATTGCTCGGGCCAAAGACACTAACCAGTTGTAGATGAACAAACAAACAAGTAAAAAGAAGCAGTCCCGGTAATATTCCAATCGTCAATAGAAAAGAACAACAGAACCCCAAAATCCTAGTACATCAGAGTTCCCAAGGGTTTCAAGTTAACCCCAAGGTGCGCGCACCGAGAAAGGGCAAAAATCAAATTCCAATGGCCTTGGCTTTCAGTCGGACAAGGTCAAAAAATAAAGAACAGTAGGGGTGAGAGTGAGAGAGCAATAGCAGTAATTTTACATGGTAATCGTTGCAGTAGTCATTAGGACTTAAAGGGGAAACGGGGAAGGGTGTTTATACAGTAGTTAGATCAAGCGACTAAACAAGGAAGGAAAATTAAACGAACATAAATAAGGAAAGAAGAAAAATACACATGTAATCAATAAAGTAACCGGAAAGGAAAGAATTCAAACTCCAAACCCTTATTAGGGTTCGGTGCTTAAGATCGGCCAACTAGTATAACGAATCAGGCCTTTCTTCATGTATATGGACGAAATATTGTCCAAATCTCTGAGATTGAAGTCGATTAAACTCTGATCTGGAGATGGTACTTGCCAAAATTGGGCAAGTACTTTTGTAATACCATAAATATATGACCAGTAGCGGAGAAACATAGATGTGGTAAGCAAATAATTATGGAATACCATTATTAATGGGATTAGGAGAGAGATTTAAGGGGGAGGCAGCTAGGGTTTTACAAAAACGACAAGATGAGGGTTTAGAGGATTTGGTTGCGGCTGTCTCAGAAAAATGGGTGTTAGGGTTTGGATCGAGGGTAATTAAAATGGGGAATGGAATTGGGTTGTTCATCATTTGAGCATTTAAGATCAATAGCCAGGATTAGAGGAGAAGCATGGCATGTCGTGAAACGGGTCTCGACCGGGTTATAATTAAAGGGGTCGTTTGGTTTTGGGCTAGGAGGATTGGGAAAATGTTTTTTGAGGTATGGGTTGGTATTTGGGTCCGAAAATTGTCTTAGGATAGGTCTATAAAATTAAATATGCAAAAACTATTTAAAATAATTTAAAAAGGGATTAATAAATAGTAAACATATTATTTATGCAGCAAAATGCTGGGAAATAATAGTCTGACATTATGAAATTATAAAACATATATGTGGGTGTAAATAATAAATTTGGATGATTAAGTCATCACAAAATAATTTGGAAGGGTAATTAGTAAATATTTGAACAATAATGCAAGAAAATAAATTTTCAAGCCTTAAAACATTATGAAAAATTGTAGAAAATACTTATATGGCTCATGTCAATTGGTGATGATGCAAAATAAGATATTCACACTTTCCGACCATAAGATACCAACTGGAAACAGCATAGACTTCTGAAAGACGTGCTACCAGCAAAATCGCACAGGAACAGGGATAATCATTATTGAGAGGACTTAGAACTACTAAACTCTACAGTACGAGAGTCAATTAGAAATAAGGAGAGACTCACACTAATTCATGCTAAGAAAGAAGGTTGCCTTACATACCTTGTTGGAGATCTAATTACACACTATGGTGGTTAGCTTCGCCTTTAATGAATCTTCAGAATCAATTCCACTAGATGATAATCGACATGACTATGATTCCAAGATTCACTTTCTACTTTGCTAAATCCAGATTCACTTTCTACTTTGCCTTAATTTGCTATGAAATTCTAAAGAGGCATTGAGAGTATTTTGAGAGGACTTGTTCTGATGATAATTCTGGAATGAAAGAGAAAGAGCCTCACTGCCCTTTTAATACTGTTTCCAAGCATAAGAATTTACGCCACTTCCACATGCAAAATGGGTTGCCCCGCTCCAGTTGTTGCGGTCGGTGAGACACTTGGTGCAGACCCAATGAAACATGTGACCGCTTTCTTGCTTTGAACGTGTCTCCAGCTGATTGGCCATACTAGGATCCGCACTTAACTTCGAAACATTTGTACTCGAATGTTGAATCGTGGACCATGATGGTAGTTGCATTGTTGCCTTCCCTAGTGGGGAATAGATGGGGGTACCTAGATTTCATGTCCTCTTCAGCTTCCCACGTCATTTCCTACTTACTTTTGTTCCTCCAAAGTACCTTAACTGAAGCTAATTCTCTGGTTCGCAGCTTACGGACTTGTCGATCTAAAATGGCTACCAGAATTTCATCATAAGATAGGTTTTTTGTAAATTGGATATCTCCAATAGGGGCGACACGGGATAGATAACTCAAGCACATTCGGAGTATAGACACGTGAAATACCGGGTGCACTGCTTCCAATTTCGAGGGCAACTCAAGCTCATAAGCCACATGACTGATAGTCCGCATGATTTGATATTGTCTGATATAACATGGGCTGAGTTTGCCCTTTTTGCCAAATCTCATCACGCCTTTCATAGGTGACACCTTCAAGAACACCCAGTCCCCTATAGATAACTCTAATTTTCACTACCGGTTATCCGAGTAAGATTTCTGCCTATTTTGGGTGGCCAACAAGCGATTTCAAATTAGCTTCACCTTCATTACTACCTGTTGTACCAGCTCTAGCCCCAACAACTTTGTTTCACCCACTTCAAACCATCTAATAGAAGATCAACACTTTCGCCCATATGGGGCCTTATATGGTGCCATATTATACTACTATGGTAGTTGTTGTTCTTAGAAAATTCAATGAGTGGTAGATGATCCTCCCAATATCCCTTGATGTCCAGGACACATGCCCGTAGCATGCCCTCAATTATTTGAATAGTGCGCTTGGCCTGGCCATCGGCTTGTGGAAGGAAGGTTGTGCTAATGTTGATTTTTGTTCCCAATCCTATTTGGAATGATCTCCAGAAGTTTACTGTAACTAGGCACCTCTGTCTTATATGATTGAAATCGGAACCCCATGGAGTGGAACTATCCCCTTAATGTATATCTTACAATAATCTTCCGATGAGAAGGTAGTCTTAACTAGAAGAAAGTGATCCCACTTGGTGATCAATCCACGATAACCTATATATAGTTACACTTTCTCCATTATCGTGGTAATCCGGTAATGAAATCCATATTGATCAATTCCCATTTTCGCATCGTAATATCCATATTCTGCAGCAACTCGCGAAGTGCATGACCATAACAATGCAAAAATGGATAGCACCACAAATAGAAAGGCCATAACCGAGGCGCAATCAACCATTCAACACCCCGAGAATCATCTCGCTTGAATTTCGCCACAAGGCCCCAAACAGAATCGCATCAGGTAAAAGTAATCAACAGATCACAACCCATCATAGCATATGAGAGTAACACATGGAATATATCAGAACACGAAAAAGATCCACTCCAACTGATAACACATCACTGTGTTGGGTTGAAACATTCGACCTGATGTAAAATACACATTATCATTAGGACCACAAATGGCCTCCAAATCAATTCCAATCCTTCCAAAATAGGTAGATAATAATAGAAATTTGCACAATAATCGATCTATAACACATGCCTATGAGAATCCTCTTCGTCTTCAAATCCCTAGAATACAATAATCTCCCAATCCCAACTACATTATTCAAATTACTAACATATTCAATTGTTCCACGAGAAATACTTCCATAATTCCTTATTGCCACATAGATAAATCTGAACATCATTACTCAATCAATCGGGCCATTAGCATAATACATGTCAGGCATTTGCAAGTCAAAGCACAATGCGCCTTTTAGAGTGTGCACCCTTCTTAGGTGGTACCAAATAATGCTAGCATTCATCTAAATATCTGAAACCGTCCATGCTATCTAGAACTCGTGACCCCATACAGGAGAAAAATCACAACACGCAACATGTTCCTTATGCCGCTGGCAGACATCAAGCCCAAGTCATCCTCGACACTATTAAGAACTATTCGAAACCCATCCACACATAACTAAGCAACCAGAACTGAATTTTCCCAACTTAATCAAGTCACGCAAGCCATCAAACCCCATTGTATTCACACAAAACACCGGTAAAACATCACCACAACAAAGGAACCAATTACCTTTATTACTATGCTGACCCTACACTACCAAGTTGACCTATTTCTTCGAATCCTCCTCATCGTGCCTTCAAGTTAACACTTCTCCTTGCCGATACACTATGATCTTAAAACAAAGATCACCGCAAGAGATCCTAGCGTGAACCACGTCGTCCAAAAGCCCATAAACCATTGTATTTCTAAGGCCACGTAAAAGTTTACCTAAACCCCGGGGTTTCGTGGTGCCGAGGGAGACGTATGTGTTAATGATAGCCGCGGTACAGACTTTTTGGGTTGAATAGTACGCTGGAGAGTTGAAGGAAAATGCTTTGCAGAAAAAGGCATTTCTAGGTCCCACTATACGGTTGCAGAATCGCTCTGCGGGCCGCAAAATGGCCGCAGAGTGAGGCAGTCAATTGGGCAACTTTTGGATGTCATTTCGCGGCCAATTATGCGACCTCAAAATGATTTCGCGGGTCGTACATAAATCGCAGAACCAGCATGGAGATTTTTCATTAGGAAGTTCTGCGGCGCATTATACGACGGCAGAATAGGTCTGCGGGCCACTATACGGCTGCATACCCAGGCAGTGGTGCCCAATTCCGGAGGGCCATTTCGCATACCGCAGAAGCATTATGCGGTTGCATATGCGATCGCAGAGCTGTGTCGGGGATCCATTTTTCTAATTTTTGAACCCGACCCCATTCTAATAAAATACCCTTGGGGATCAATTGGAAGGGGAAAAACATATATTTCTAGAGTGAGGGAGTGTCATGGAGTGCGAAAAGGAGTTCCTAAGCTTCATCCACCAATTCTTACTCAAATCTTGGAAGATTAATAAGGAAAGCACACTAGGTCTTCATCCTAGCGGTAAGATTCTACACCCTAACCCTTCATTTGGAAATTTAACTAGAAATGGGCAATTAGTTAGATAATCCATGGGTATGGGTGTTGTTTATTTTGCATGCATGTGTTATCAAGGGATGTAGGGAGATTGTTGACCTAAAAATGGCAAAGCATGGGTTGTGGGATTATGGAATCCTCCATAAAAGGGCCTTGAAACTTTAATATGCACCTAGTGTTTGATAAAATGCATGAATGGGCTAGAACCATGATCATCTTCCTAATTTATGTTTAATTTTGTTACATTTCTAAAATAGATCGAAGTTTCTAAGAATTTTGGAATATTTTAGAGTCTAAAGAAGCTCAAGTGAGGTATGTTGGCTAAACTCTTCTCTTAAAACTGAACCCCATAATATCCATGTAAGTCCCGAGTTTCTCATTGTGAATAGATTAACTCGGATAAGCTGGTGTCAAAAGACATCCGTGATCAATATGTAATTCAATGCTCTTGTTATGTTGTGCTACTATTTGAGAATGTGTTCAAAGTATGGGTTGCATATCTAAATACCTTGACTTCAAGTTGTGTTTCAAGTGAAAGCTAATGAAAATTATATAAGAAACCGTTATGCGGCTAAGACTCTTATTTGCTCAAATATGTGCTTAAATGTCTTGAATAGAAATGCCTTGTTGTTGGAAAGTCCATGAAGATGTTTGTAAGTAATAAGGCATGCATGAAATATGAATCACGTAATGCGAAATGTGAAATATGAAACACGGCAAATGTGCCAAGAGAAATAATACTATTGTGCCCATTAGAGCCAATGCAATGAAGAGATGTGCAAGAAATATGAAACGGGGTGATCGATAGAAAAGGGTGATGTCTCACATGAAACGGACTACCCAATCGGGTCGTGATCGGACGCCATGCTGCACACATGGTGGTGACTGTGTTAGAATTGTAATTGAAATTGTGATTTGGTTGATGTAACGCATGAGACGGCCTAGCCGATCAGGTCTTGATCGGACGCCATGCCACACCCATGGCGGTGACTATGTTAGAATGATAATTGAAATTGTGATTTGGCTGATGTCTTGCATAAGACGTCCTAGCCGATCGGGTCGTGATCGGATGCCATGCCGCACACATGGTGGTGATTGTGTTGGAAATAGTAATCGAAATGGTGAATAGTGGTATACCGATACCAAAGATTTCCCAACTTAAAATTTGTAAATTTATTTTAAACTTATATTATCTCTAATTTGATATTTGTTAATTGTTTGAGGCTTTAACTGATATTACGACTGTCCTTAATTGCCTTACTACTCGTTTCTTTAAGAGGGTTTTAGTATATATACTAGTACTATTCAACAGTACTAACGTCATTTTTGCCGGGGGAGCTGTATTTAATAAATGCTGGTGGTTCCACAGCAGGCGACGCTGATCAGAGATAGCACTACACTCTTTTCCCAGCTGATTTGGTGAGCCCCACTTCACTCGGGGTCATGTATCTTTTGTTCATTTTATCACCATGTTTTGAGGTATAGCCGGAGCCTAGTTGCCGGCACTATCATTGTACACTTTTGTATCTAATAGAGGCTCTGTAGACATAGTGTGGGTGGTATGTTGGTGTGGGGAATTTCAAATTGGTAATGTTGTAATTGTATCACTCATTCCACATCAAACTATGAAAGAGTATGTATTTTGAAACTTATAAATGATGTAACTACTGATAACGAGTTTGAGTTGTTGTTTACTTGATCCTCCTCACCGCTTAATTAATAAAATTGATTTTACTATTATTCTTGAATAAGTTCGGGTAGAAGGTAATGTACAGGTTTGCTTGGTCGGGTTATCTCGGTTGAGCGCCTGTTGGCCACCCTGAGTTTGGGGCATGACACTAGCATGCGTGGTTTCTTGGTCTTCTCTGTATGAGAACATTATAGCGCATCAGTATGACGACCCCTATTTGCTTGCCCTTAAGGACACAATGCAACACGACGATGCCAAGGAAGTTTCAATTGGGTCAATGTTCTATGTGAGGTCGGTGTCAATCTATCCCAAAAGTCCTGGAGTTGCATCCAGAGTTCAACTCCTCTATGTTAACACTTTCGCACAATCTCCTTAAACCTCTCCCAAGCTTCAAACACAGTTTCAGTCTCGTTCTGGCAGAAGTAATGGATTTCTCTTCTACACTTGCCCGTCTTAGCTGAGGAGAAATATTCAGCAAAAAATTTTCTGGTCATCTCCTCCCATGTTCTAATTGATCCCTGGTGCAAGCTTCAAAGGTAATACATTGCATCATCTTTGAGAGTGAAGGGGAATGCCCTTAGGTAAACTGCATCTTGTGACACACCATTATATAGAAAGGAGTTCATGATCTCCTCGAAGTCCATTAGATGATTGTTTGGGTCTTCGTTTTTCTTTACTCTGAAGACACAACAATTTTGAAAGGTTTGAAGTAACATTTGCTTCAACTCGAAATTATTAGATGCAACTAGGGGTGGTCTCACACTTGATAACCCTTGGCCGGGAGCTATGTTTTTTATTTGGTCGGCACCCAAGGGCAGATTCTGTGCCATTCTCCGAGTCCTATCTTCTTCATATGCAATGTTTGCATCTCTAATAGCCGCTGTTTCAGCATCCCTTGCAGCTTTTTTNAAGGTAATGTACAGGTTTGCTTGGTCGGGTTATCTCGGTTGAGCGCCTGTTGGCCACCCTGAGTTTGGGGCATGACACTAGCATGCGTGGTTTCTTGGTCTTCTCTGTATGAGAACATTATAGCGCATCAGTATGACGACCCCTATTTGCTTGCCCTTAAGGACACAATGCAACACGACGATGCCAAGGAAGTTTCAATTGGGTCAATGTTCTATGTGAGGTCGGTGTCAATCTATCCCAAAAGTCCTGGAGTTGCATCCAGAGTTCAACTCCTCTATGTTAACACTTTCGCACAATCTCCTTAAACCTCTCCCAAGCTTCAAACACAGTTTCAGTCTCGTTCTGGCAGAAGTAATGGATTTCTCTTCTACACTTGCCCGTCTTAGCTGAGGAGAAATATTCAGCAAAAAATTTTCTGGTCATCTCCTCCCATGTTCTAATTGATCCCTGGTGCAAGCTTCAAAGGTAATACATTGCATCATCTTTGAGAGTGAAGGGGAATGCCCTTAGGTAAACTGCATCTTGTGACACACCATTATATAGAAAGGAGTTCATGATCTCCTCGAAGTCCATTAGATGATTGTTTGGATCTTCGTTCTTCTTTACTCTGAAGACACAACAATTTTCAAAGGTTTGAAGTAACATTTGCTTCAACTCGAAATTATTAGCCGCAACTGGGGGTGGTCTCATACTTGATAACCCTTGGCCGGGAGCTATGTTTCTGATTTGGTCGGCACCCAAGGGCATATTTTGTGCCATTCTCCGAGTCCTATCTTCTTCATGTNAATTGTATCACACGTTCCACATCAAACTATGAAAGAGTATGTATTTTGAAACTTATAAATGATGTAACTACTGATAACGAGTTTGAGTTGTTGTTTACTTGATCCTCCTCACCGCTTAATTAATAAAATTGATTTTACTATTATTCTTGAATAAGTTCGGGTAGAAGGTAATGTACAGGTTTGCTTGGTCGGGTTATCTCGGTTGAGCGCCTGTTGGCCACCCTGAGTTTGGGGCATGACACTAGCATGCGTGGTTTCTTGGTCTTCTCTGTATGAGAACATTATAGCGCATCAGTATGACGACCCCTATTTGCTTGCCCTTAAGGACACAATGCAACACGACGATGCCAAGGAAGTTTCAATTGGGTCAATGTTCTATGTGAGGTCGGTGTCAATCTATCCCAAAAGTCCTGGAGTTGCATCCAGAGTTCAACTCCTCTATGTTAACACTTTCGCACAATCTCCTTAAACCTCTCCCAAGCTTCAAACACAGTTTCAGTCTCGTTCTGGCAGAAGTAATGGATTTCTCTTCTAAACTTGCCCGTCTTAGCTGAGGAGAAATATTCAGCAAAAAATTTTCTGGTCATCTCCTCCCATGTTCTAATTGATCCCTGGTGCAAGCTTCAAAGGTAATACATTGCATCATCTTTGAGAGTGAAGGGGAATGCCCTTAGGTAAACTGCATCTTGTGACACACCATTATATAGAAAGGAGTTCATGATCTCCTCGAAGTCCATTAGATGATTGTTTGGGTCTTCGTTTTTCTTTACTCTGAAGACACAACAATTTTGAAAGGTTTGAAGTAACATTTGCTTCAACTCGAAATTATTAGATGCAACTAGGGGTGGTCTCACACTTGATAACCCTTGGCCGGGAGCTATGTTTTTTATTTGGTCGGCACCCAAGGGCAGATTCTGTGCCATTCTCCGAGTCCTATCTTCTTCATATGCAATGTTTGCATCTCTAATAGCCGCTGTTTCAGCATCCCTTGCAGCTTTTTTTCTTTGTTGGGATGCCTCCATCGCAGCCAAATCTACATTATCATCATCTCCGACCATGTTTTCTTTATTTGAGGATTTCCCAACATTCTCTATATACCCAGGGAGATTTATTTCCTTCCTCAACTGTCATAGTTGTCTCTCTATTTCTGGGTCGTATGGTTGCACTTCTTTCCCAGACGATCGAGTCATGCACCAATCTAACCTGTAGCCTACGCATAGTCTAAGAACACCAACCATAAAAAGAGAAAAATAAAATAAAATAAAAATTCCTGAATTAGCACAACAAACTATTTCCAACACTATTGATAGAAATCCCCGATAATGACGTCAAAATTTGAGGAGCGCAAAATACACACTTATATATGCTTGATAAACGAATATAGTAAAATATAATATCGTATCCACAAGGATTGGAGTTAAATATTATTTTTGTAGTTTATAGCTAGATTACTATCCTAGATGATCAGCAATTGATGTTTCTGTAATTAAAACTAAAGTTAACAAAAAATTAAACTTTTGGCTAATGACAATCGACGCAAGTAGTGAGCAAAGAAAGTTATCAATTGGGAGAAGATAGGGTTTATAGGATAGGTGCAAGACAAATGTTGGGTTTTAACTCTAGATAATTCACTTCTAATGTTCAAGTGAGTCTCTCGAATTCACTAGTTTATTAATTCAATTATTTAGTAGAAATGCTTCTCTTGATTAAGTATCAACCTCACAAGATAAACTAATTTAAGATCAGTGAAGAGATGCATGAGATAGTAGTGGATTGGTTTAATCAACAATTCAATTAGCCTATTTCAATTACTAAGAAGAATTAATGAATCCATCCAACAAGATAGAATGCAAGAATATCACAAGTTATGCCTCTCTCGATTAAATGAATAAGTGAATATTGATGCAACGATTAAAATATCCAAAACGATGCTATACATAAAAACTAGAGTTAATATCCATAAACAAGTGACAATACACAAAATCCATCAAACCCTAAAGAGAACTACTCCATAAATATGGAGCAATTCATCACAACAATATTTAAATAAAAGGAAAACGTAAAATGATCCAAACTCTTGTCTTGAGTGAGGATTGAATGATGAAGTCCTTGTGCTTTTGCTTCTACACCTCCTCCTTGGCTTCCTTAGGTCTAAGATGTGTCAAAAGTCCTATGAATAACTTTTTTACATGTATTTATACTTAGTAGGGTCATGCCCAGACAAAAACACCTTTTCATGCGCGAAATAGGATTCCAATGCTGTAAATATTGCACAGGCGCGTCGCATGTAGCGACACGCCAGGCGGGGCTATAGTGGGATTGGTCAGAGAGTGCAAAATTGACTGGGGCAGAATTTGGGCAGCCGCGGCGCCCCACAAAAATTTTTCAGAGTGAATCTTTTTCCTTACGTTTTGGATTTCGGATGTGGTTCTCGAGCCCCGTAACGCGATCCCGACTTAATCCCCTAAGCTTTTACTCAGACTTCAAAGGTCCAAATAGCTCGATTGCATCCCATAATATCTATATAGCTTGGAATAACTCTTACTAGGCATCAAACAAGCAATTAGTGCAAAATACTAGTGATTAAAGCTCAAACTCAATTGAAGTGCAGTAAATTAGAGCGCGATAAACGACTAAAATAGGGGATTATAGTCTACCATCAGGTTGCACGTACAACTCACTTGCCAACAGGATAACACTCACATAGAAGGCAAGTACACGGTATTACATGTAAATGCTCAATAATATCAGGATTCATCTTCTTAGACCGATATACGTGTATGGTTGTACAAGTGTTCTACCACAAGTCAAGTAAACAAGCAAGAGTAGAGACAATGAATGGCACATAAGAAACGATCACCACAAAATGTGCACGTTCTAACTCACACATGGTATACACACCACTACACAAATAACAACAATAAAAAAGCCCCCAGGCCATCATAAGTCATCACAAATCATTCCCTGACATAGCCCACATTGTGTCGCCACGTGCGCAATCATAAATTAAATGCCCACACTGTCTCGCCGCAAGCACATAATAATATTCTCACCTTGTCTCGCCACATGCGCAAACCCACATATATAGCCCGCCTTGTCACACCGCATGTGCAGATATCA
Organism: Nicotiana otophora; assembly: GCA_000715115.1. Classification (NCBI taxonomy): domain Eukaryota; kingdom Viridiplantae; phylum Streptophyta; class Magnoliopsida; order Solanales; family Solanaceae; genus Nicotiana; species Nicotiana otophora. Next base: position 54,779 of record AWOL01S0027853.1, on the reverse strand, counting down.
ATAGTAACTATAGCAGGGACAATTCATGTGCGAACACCCCGACAATTCTCTCAACAATAACACGTGTGCCAAAACATAACAACACAATAAAATAACTTTACAATATGTGCACATATGCCACAAAATTCCTTCAAAATAGTATCAATACCATAACAACGCATATCCCTCGGCTCACCAATACTCGGTACAACAACAACAACAACAATAACACGGGAATGCGGTAAGTAAATCAACTCAAGAATTTCAGAACATAAAGAAATGGATGAACGAACTCACAATGAAAGAGACAACAGAGAATAATGGTTTCAACAAGAATAGCTCAACCAGAGGATAGATAACGTGCAACAATGATTTCCACATAACTACAAGTCGACGGTAAGGGAGATAGCATGAATCAATGATTCTAAATAATGATATGTCAACAATGAAAGGAATAACAAAACCTCAATTAAGGTTGAGCAATTACGAAACAGATACTAATAAATTCAATTAAGGATAAGAAATCAAGGAAAAAATAATAATGACTTCAATTAAGGATAAGCAATTACGGAAAGAATAATAATAACTTCAATTAAGGAAAGGATAATAATAACTTTAATTAAGGATAAGCAATTATAGAAAAGATAGCATGGCAATAAAGAGGAAATATCTCCAATTAAGGCACATAAGCGTTTAATTGTCAACAAGGGTAAAACATGAATCAATTAATTCCAAATAAGACGAGTAAGGGTAAATTTAGTAAATGGGGGATTTAACATGCTAAAACAACTTCACATCTAATGAACATAAGAACCTAAGAGTACTAAACGGTCAAATTTCCACAAATAAGCCCGAGTACGTACTCGTCACCTCGCGTACACGGCCATCACATGACACAATTAGCACAAATGACTCAAATCCTAAGGGGTAGTTTCCCCCACACAAAGTTAGGCAAGATATTTACCTCAAAGAAGCTAGACCGTTACTCTAAGATGTCCTTCTCGAGTGGAACAACCTCTGGATGGCTCAAAGCTAGCCAAAACAACTTCAAATTATAAACAAAACTCATAGCAAACTATTTTGGATAATAAAGCTTCAATCTTTAAAAAAAACTAAAACGTCAACCCTAAAATCAACCTCGGGCCCACACCTCGGAACCCGACAAAATTCATAAAATCCGAACACCCATTCAATTACGAGTCCAACCATACTAATTTATTCCAATTCCGACTCTGAATCGATGTTCAAAACCCAATTATTCTCTTCAAAAAACGTTTTTGATACAAACTCCTAATTCTCCAATCAAAACAAGATTAATTCAAAAATGAACTTCTGTAGTCATATTAAAATACAATAATTATAGTTTGATACTGACCCCCATGAAATGACGAGAAGAACGCCACAAAGATCACCTCAATCGGAGCTTTAAAACTCAAGATATGCTCAAAATACTAAATAAATGCAGTCATATATTTTCAATACACAGGGAATTTCGCTTTTGCGACCAGAACTCCGCACCTGCGGTCTGCCAGTTGTAATTTATGCATTTGCCGACCATTTTTCGCACTTGCGGGGTCTCAGATGCGGACCCAACTTTGCATATGCGAAGCAGCAGCACCGGCTCTCTTCTCCGACACTAAAATGAGCATAACCCGCTCATACGATGTCCAGATTCAACAATCGTTTTGCTATGTCTCCGTAATTACGATACATATCTAATGTATCAATCAAAACAACAATTGGAGGTCATTTTCTTAATGTGGCAGAATTTATGCTTGAAGAAACGATGTTGAAACATCAAAAATGAGCGCAACACAACCCAACCCTATCTGAAACTCACCCGAGCCCCTCGG